>JAMKCH010057598.1:0-14041 GCA_023653785.1 Ophioderma brevispina
TAGAGCGCTGTACGGTTATTATTAGGAGTTTTTTTGCACTTTGCAAGCAACAAAAGCTCTTTTAACATATTATAATTACACCATCTGGTTAATCTCTGAATGGTTTGAGAGTACTGGAATTCTATGGATATGGGGAAGTCATATAAGTGCTCATATTGAATCAGCCTGGTGGGATTCCTTTCCTAGGGGAAATTAAAGTCACGAACGCAGCTTTTAGCTGGGGGGAAGGAAAACTGAACCCAACAGTGTCAAATTGGAGTCTTACATATTTATTCCAAAATATACTACTACAGGATTCATGTTTTAGTGAAATGGACCATGTACAACCCTTGATAGTGTAACCAACACACACTCTATCAAGCACAAAGGTATTTAATACATTGTAAATAAACATAGGCGAACTCGATGGAAGAGAGGGGAGCAAATGAGCAAAGACCCGGGGTGGAAAAGCTTCTTATTAACCTTATGTCAACTCATAGTCACCACCTTAAGATGGCCCTCTCTTAGTAACCGCGTTTTCCTTACCTTGAGACCCATCCCCTCTGACTCTACCTTCCCTTTTTATAGCTTCCCCCTACCCCCGACTCCCCCTTTAAGAATGTGGAGCTTTTGCGATCACTAACATGTTGTTGACAAATGCAACTTCAAAACCCCACCCCTCCCCAACACCCCGCAACACCCCACCCCCTCCCCAAACCCCGCAAAAACACCAACACCACCTTCCCCAACACCCGCAACACCCCACGCTCACCAACAACCCACCCCCTCCCCAAACCATACCCCCTTCACCAACACCTCATCCCTCCCCTTTATAGCTATAGGTAGTCATGTGTAGCGAAGGAATTTGCTATCCGATGCACCATTTCACGGAGATACAGCCCAATTACGCATATTTACTTAGCTCATTTGCATACTAAGCGCATATATCAACATACTTTCATAATGGCCAAAAAGATGTGCCCATGATAGTTGGGCTATTGTTTATGCACACAAGGGGAATTTTGTATCAATGTACAGTTTCCCAACTATAGCAAATACGCTGATTTTTTTGAATATTAATTAGCTCATTTGCATACTCAATCTGCCCGGAAAGACGCCCAAAACGAATCAGGTAAAAGAAACTCTTTCAGCCCGCCTCTTCCACCAAATTACCTATTATCGCCTACGGAACTCAGAAAACTTGTCACAGGACGGCAGGAAATTTTCATAAATTATGCCCATAGATACTTAATCTAGCTATTTTTGACGGGCCACAATTCATCAGGGCGAAGAACACATCAACCCGCTTCTGTCCACCAAGTTGACGTTTGTCGCCATTGGAACTCCAGATAAATGGTATCCAACATGGGTTAACATTTTTGTCACGCGGACGACCGGAGACAAGGCGGACGAACGGACGAACGACGCTGCTCATTTCATTAGTTCCGTTCCAACTCGTTCGGCGGGGACAATAAGGTATAATCTACCACAGGCATGAGACCAGACCCATGCTTGTTACTACCAGGACTCGTGTTCAACACCTGCCAGTGGACTGTAAAGGCATAGTTTTCCCTGGTAACTTCTGAACCGCCTGTGTAGGGTTTCACTTAAGATTGATTGTCTGTACCTGAATTATCTATTGGAAATGCCCATTTGATTATAGTACTCAAAAACTATCCATGTGTTAGATTAGAGATACAGCTTATCCATATGGGTTATCAGCGAGTTTTCAAAATAGGGGGGGGAAAACTCATTCTTAATCAGCTGTGAAAATGTAAGCAATTCATTGGCTGATGCTGGGTTTCAATTAGCCATTGACCCCAGGTTAGTACGCGCTGCTTATTGACGTTATATTTTTAGGTTGAAGCGCTCGCGTCATGACCATGTGTAGCTCAGTTCGGCGCGGCTTCCAACATTACGTCTCTTGCGTATGATGTTGGGTTCAAAGGGTTTGTTCGCTTGTTGTACTTAAGCCATAAAGTATCACGAACCTGGTTTAAGAGGACCTTAAATGTTATTAAAGTGTTAAGAATGAGGAATAAAGGTATGCATGTGGGACCGGTACTCTCTTAGACGACATTGAAACCGGCGGCACCCCCCCCAAAAATTTAATTTTTCCGGGCAACACCATTATTGTTGCGTGGAAGGAACTCGCGGCCTCCGGCCTCGTTTTTCCACTTTCAAATAAGGGTATCGACCTGGTTCACTCGTGTAAAGAGAGTAGAGTACAGGTTCCCAAAATCATACCCATCCCGCTATAAGCCCTAACCCCATATACCTTCAGAGACAGTGATCATTCTTATCATCTAAACAATATTTCATGGACACACGCAATCAGTCAAACCCTGAAGGAACAACATGAATATAGACAATTTGTATAATACACACACAAGTCAGGACTGCTACATAGGGGATAATCATAGGTGAGGAGAACCCCGGACTAGACCTATAAAAGTGGCCTGTTATCTAAAGCATGCACCCGGGCCCGGCTGAAGAAATCATTGGGACCACTAGGCCTGTTCATGGGGGAGGTTATTTACTTTTATCTTTTCTTTTGAAATGAAAATGAACATGCTGATTCAAGCACACTACCTACCCCCCAAATCTTATTGTCTTTATAATATCAATTTTTGTAATAAAAGTTAAGCCCTGCTTTTTCATTTTTCAGGGCTGATGGTTACACTGTTGAGAGAGACCACATCATTTAGCAAAAACAGATGTACCAGAATATCTCTATCACATAAAAGAACTTACTAACCAGCTGCTTACATCTGGTATTATGATTAGTGACCTAGGCAGAAGCACAGCACAGTCTTCACTGATTGTTGGATGCAGGTATAGTCATTTGAGCCACCAATAAAAAATAGAGAGTTTGTAAAATGGTTTCACTTAATCATCTCTTACAATGGTGCTGATTGGCTCAAATCTATAGGTTGCCTTGTAACTACCCAATTGACAGTAGTTTTAAGGGGGTTAAAAACAATATGCTGACATTTACATTCTGGTGGAATCTCATAATTTTGGTGGACCCCCCATTGTGATCCGAGTATGCAAAAGCGTCGACTGGGTCTACAGGAAGAACTGGTCTAAGTATAATTCTGTCCCACAAGACAAGACATTTTCTTGGCAATGACTGAAGTTCTTATTTTGATATTTGCCCATTTTTAATCTTTTGACATTGCTCCGTTACTCTCATTAACGACCTGAGAAGATAACCAAATTTGGACAAACGAATTTTGACTACACCCGGTCTAACTTTAACCTGGTCATAACTTTTGGTTCCTCAGACCTAAGGTCTGTTCAATACACTTTATGCACTCAACCATCATTATCGTTTCTGCAATTTCTTAGTATCAGCCCTCATTTTATTGGAATGTACTAGCACAAAGTTAAACTAATTTTTCGCTGGTTATGCTCCAGAGCCAGTATGTACAGGTTTGCAGAAGGACAATTTTGAAAAGTTTTACTGCAACCATGCCTGCCGTTGATACGCAGTAAATCAATAGGGGTACAGGGGAAGTGACCCCACCAGAACAAAGTGGTGCATTTGCAGTCGAAGTATGAACAGTGAAGTGTGTGCTGTAACGGGTGAAAAACTCTCATGGATGGGCTCATCCATGAGGATTTTTCTCACCGTACATTTAACTTAGAGTATGTTGACAGGACCACGGTCCATATTCAGGCCCCAAGGGGGTGTTTGTTGAAGAGACACATTCTATCAGACGGAAGCCACACAGTTCTGTGCTCCATAGAACAAACACACCCGCGAAATAAAGCCCAGAACCTAAGTTGCGTCCAAGAGTCAACTGAATGAGTTCCCTATTCTTTACTGTTTTGGTTAACCCAGACTATGAATCCGGGGACAACATAGTTACACCACAACCAATTCTTCATGGGAGTCCTTTGAAGTACTGTTAAGTAGCCAGGAGCGCAGTTACCCACCCGCATGGGTACCATATCGCCGGCCAGGGACCACACGCAGAGTTAACCACTAGTAACCAATGCGGGAGTACCTGAGTGGGTACTCCCATGCAATGAGCTTTGAATTTGGTGTGATTATGTTAGTCCCCCATTTATTCATTATTAACATTGGCTCCACATGTTATGACGGTTCTTGGACACAAAATGTCATATATAAGGGTTTTTGGTGGTGCTCAACTCAATATAGATGGTGCTGTTGTTACTAAGCTTGAAACTGATCAGAAAGTCGTAAATAACAATGCAATGTTTGGCGCCCCTCTATGGTCCAAAGTGATGCCTACTAGGCAGCCGGTTGGGGAGTACATGTGAAGGTACTCCCGTGAAGTAGCTGCAGTGGTACTCCAATACTGGTGGCTTCAATCGGTAACAGTCAGTCACCTAGCAGGAAACTGCAGAGTACACTATCGGATGGGTACTGCTAAGTAAACATAGCTTCTATCCATCCGGTGACATGTGTACTTCGCAAGTACTTAGTTTTAGGTACTGATTTTTTTTTTTCCCCCATAGTGCGTCCAAGGGGGACCGAGGTAGTAGAGTTAGCGTACACATGAAGTAGCCTAAGGCTCTGGGTTACACCGTGCGTAGGAATTTTGCTTTGTACTTTCTATCTGTAAAATCCTTTGAGGATACCAGCCTTTATCCTACAATAATAAATACAAAACCAAATTTTCCCAATGAAATAAGTAAAGTCAGGGAAGTTTTAAGATGGCAATACTTCCTATTAGGTAGGTTTCGTAGGTGAATTTGTGTTAAAATTTGTTTGCACTTCATGACACGGATTATATTAAATAAACCTCCCCATTTCTGGGAATTAAGAGCATACATCCCTTATTACACCTGAATCCTAATAAATTTCTTGCTTGATTCTGGAAAAAAAATCTATACACAATATTGCAGTGCTAAAATAATACACACAGGATATAATAAGGGGCTTCAAAAGTGATCACTACCCATGATTAAAGGTGCTGGTTACGATTTATGTCTATTGTGGTCTCTACTTAATATGAGGAGCCTGGCACTTGCACAACGCTACCCCATCAAGTTACCATTGGGTAGGTGTAAACCAATTGCGGTGTGATGGTAGAAGCAATATGCACCATTGCAAGGCCCCTATTCAATTATGTCTAATATTGATGGTTAACAATTAATTCGTCGGAACAACGCACCTTTAAGTATTACGACATAATTGACGGTCAAATTAATTTACTTTCTATAAACAGGATTTAGTTACTCACTCATTAAAATTGATGAAAACTATGTACAACTGCGTTGTTCAATATTCACTTACTTATTATTAAAAAGGTGGATGACCCATTCTGGTCCTATTTTTTTTTTTTTCATATGATTGTTCTCTGCAGGTCCAAGCATATGCCAAAAAATTGGATTTGAAATTTGTTTGTTCAATTGAGACAGCTGCTTGAATAGATACAGCAAAACCGTACCAAAATGGCCGAAAAGGACTAGGTGGTGTGGAGCTTAGCGTCGTTGACCACATTTCGGGCGTTTTGTTCTAACATCAGAAGGTCAAACTTCTTTCAATGCCAAAATCTCATTTTTCTCTTTTTTTGGAGACAGGTTATCGATTGGGGTCACCACCTTCAACATCAACATTACTGTTTTTCCTTCTCTAAAAATATTGCATTTGAATCACCAACATTAAAAACAACAACAAAAACTGAACTTAAATTTTACATGATACAGATATATACGTGCCAAGAAATACTTCAAAATGCCCATTGGTCTGTATTCACAGGAGCAATCTAACTGCATGGCATTGCAGGAAGTGGCCAGTAAACCTGCCCAACAAATCATTAAATAATAAGTAAAATAAACACGCAAAACAAAAGTTGGGCGAACACAAAACTGGAGGTCATAAAATTGCACAATATACCAATAATATTAACAGGTTCGAGCTACAAGTGCCTATTTCATTCATTGATGAGATGTTAACATGTGCAGGTCCAGTGACCTGTTTGCCGATGTCTACCAATGAAAATGTTAGAATCTAATTTACAAGCAATATTAGCACATTTTTTGAAGGCGCCCCCAATTTTCAAAACATGTGATATTTTTGTACAGTTAGATTTGTTTTCAAAATCACTTTTTAAAACATACCTTTTTTCCAATTTTGTTAAAAATGCATGTTTATCACAAAATAGTGATTGTGTCATAAGAATTGGGGAGACCCCGATGAACTTAACGGCGGCTGGAAAGCTACGTTTATGTCCGGCATGATAAAAGAGTGCCACCTCGAGAAAATTAACCTAATAACTTGGTTGCCCTGAACTATTAAAAAACTAAAGATGAGCTGTTAGACACGTAATGGCTGTCTATCCGCTATTTCACATTGGAAGGCGTTTCCAGCGGCCGTATTTATTATTTACCGGCGGGTCAACGATAATAATTGTTTCTAGTACAAAATTCCTTCTTTTGTGCAACAAGAAATTTTCGAGGCACCCATTCACAGGTTTATAGTTTACTCGCCTAGTTACCAATGCCCAATCGTTTGTGTAAAATCTCAAAAATTTTGAAAAATTGGGGGGGGGCTCTTCAAAAAAAAAAATGTGGCTATTGCTTTAAGATGGTACTTAACAAAAATTTTGGATTAAGATTCAACAGCTCATTTTGTTTTCTATTTATTATATCCTTTGTGCGGTATCTTGTTGAATGGTTGTTAGGATTCATCATGCAGTGTAAGATATACTATTAGTGGAAATTTCGAGTACAGATATTTTCGCGATTTAACAGTTTTTGCCAAAATGCAGGTGAGAATTTAATTTACGGTATTGACATCAATACAAATCTAATGGAAAAAGTTTATTTTCGCGAGTTTTTTTTTCGCCATTTTTGTGTTCACTCGCAAAATTCGACGAAAATACAAACCTCGCCGGAAAATTTCACGAATACAGACACTATTTTTTTTTCTCAAAAAATAACACAAGCAAAAACAGACAGATGGCCAGCTTGACACTTTCATAGGGATGGAGCGGCGGCCAGAATCCATATTTTAGATGTCGCCATTGGTTAAAACAAGTAAAAGCGAAAATCTTGACGAAAAATTCTGGATTATATGTTGTCAAGGAATATTCTATTCCAAAAAACCCTGGAGCTAAGAATACACTCTACTTGTAAGGGTTGTTTCTAAATTTTTTTTTGTATGAATAACAGACGAGGACGCGGTCGTAGTGGGACATGGGAAACACCATAATGACCGACCTACATCAAAGCGACTAAATCGTTTGTGATTTGTGTCTGTATTGTCGTAATTTATTTTGAATGTTTTGGTGAGTTGCTAAATTGAAAGAGCTTGGCTGCCATCGCGGATTGTGGTAGCCGTTTCATATAGAAGTCCCATGGATGCAAGTGAGGTATGCCATTCATTCCGTCAAGCCTACTGCACCCCGTATACGCGCCATGGACGGAGACTCATTGTATATAACCTTCATTTGCGTGCATGGGACTTCTAGAAGAGCCTACCAGGCTGATTTATGTACCCCATGACTCTAAACCGAGTTTTGTTTGTTGGTGTTTGTTTTGTAACCATTTTTAAATTTATGGTACAAATATGAGTGGTAACATTTTTACTGGGACCCCTTAAACCCAATTCACAATTTTTTTTCAGGATTATATTTTTAATAAGCCATTCGTGATCCTAACTGCCCTTCATTAACCACATTGTGGGCTCTGTCTCTCAGCCTGCATGGATACATCCCTTTTTTCAGGAAAAGAGGGAAGGGACTACTTAAATGATGCACTGCGCAATCTGGACAGTCGTTACTCCTATTAACTCATTATAGTAGAGATTGCCCGCTTCCAGCTTATGGTCGCTTCATGGCTTCAAATCGGGATTTGAAATTGCCAGACTCCAAGCCCGGTTGGTTAGAGAGGAAATGTTTCCATGGTTTATTCAAAATCATGAACGATAGGCCAACTTTTTACACTTGAAAGGGACATAATGGCATGAAAAACCTTGACATAATGAAGGACTTACTGAAATCAATTCACGAGTTTGAAAACAAATTTGAGGTTCCATTCTGGTAAAAAAGGTTTTTTTAAAAACAGGAAGAGTTGCAGGGGGGAGGTGACACTTTGTGGCAATTTCTGGAACAGGATGCTGACATTTACTGCCGCATTTATCAGTCACAAGTACATTGCATGTACATGTGCTAATCCGGCATATAAGCCTAAAGTACATTGCCTGGACCGGAATCCCGGTTTGAATGATTTTGAATTGGTGCCAAAACTGTGATACATGTATAGGCTGTCAGGATGTGAACACCTTGCTTTTCTGTCCAGAAATGGGTCACCAAACGGCCACCTACCCCCCCCCGCCCCCCCCCCCCCCCCCACCCCCCCTACCCCCTCCCCCCCCCCCCCCCCCCCCCCCCCCCCCCCCCCCCCCCCCTCCACCCCCCCCCCCCCCCCCCCCGGACCACTCCGTTTTTACAGAATGTAACATCCAAATTGTGTTTTCCACTAGTGGACGTAGTGATTTCAGTCAGGTCTCTTTCATTATGTATTTCTTTTTTCCTTGCCATTATGTCCATGTAAATGTGATTTCAAATAAAAAGTTACAACCACTTTACAAAAAGAACAGCAACAGCTCCAACAAGATCACAGTACACAAGTATGTTCCTGGTTCATTCACACTGTGCTACTGATTGACCTAGGATTAAGAGGATTATATGCCCACTGAATTAAACTCTATAATCCATCACAGAGATGCCCGATTAGATTTTATCGGAATTCAGATTGTCTTTTTACTCCCAATCATGCCCCAAACATTTGGCGAGTATGTGAGATGTGCAAAGGGTGCCTTGTTTCTCTTTACTGGTGATTATGGAGGTGGATGACTCAAGAACAACGTGGGTCTTGGTCTGCAATGGCTTGTGAAATCTGCCCAGCAAAGAAACCCTGGTCCTCCAAATCCCCCAGAATCTTCAGTTTTGCAGTGAAAAAAATTAAATGGATAAACATATTGAAGGTAACTTTGAAGTTTTTTTTTTTTCATTTTGTTGTGTGTAACAAAGTAAAAGCATGGGCCAGTATATCTTTGTTCAGGTGACTGCATTGGTTCTATCCCACTTGGTCTAAGGGCCCTATTTGCCTCCTCCAATTGACCTAATAATTTGTCTAATAAACCTTTTGTCTAATACCCATGTCGTGAATATCATCTGGTCTAAAACTAAATAGTTCGCTATAACCGATTGTAGTCCAATGGCCAATCGGTCTAAGAGCAATCTGGCCGCATATTCATTTTGTCTAATACACAAACACCATTTGGTCTAATTACCCAATTGGTATATATCTATGTGAGTCTTAATATCAAATGGTTAACATCCATCTGGGAATATCCATTTGGTCTAAATCCAATTGGTCTAATAACCATTGGTCTAATACCATTGGTCTAATGTCTATTTGGTCTGCTATCCCATGTAGGTCTAATATCCATGTGTTCAATGTCGTCTTGAACCAATGGGTATTAGTACCCAAATAGATATTAAAACCAGGTGGGACATTTACCAAAGGATAGTAGACCAGAGGATATTAGGAACCAAATGAATATTAGACCACATGGGTATTAGACCATGGAATATATAGACTAAATGGAAAATAGACCCACATGGTTGTTTGTGGTTTATTTAACAAAAGTAGTAGACCAATTGGCATTAGAACAAATGGCTCTAGTCGAGGTGGGCATAGAAGGTCAATGTTTCGCTCCCTTCGAACACAGGCTATTGACGACTTTAATCGGCCGGATCCCACCATTTTTTGCCCACTCGCTATTTCGAGGAAAAAATGAATGAAAAAGTGCGAAAACCAGGGTTGCCCCATCGAAAAATCCAAAATGGCCGCCAATTGTTCAAAAAAATTGATTTTTTGACATAACTCAATTATTTTTTGTCCAATTTGCTTAAAATGTGGTGTGGCAATACCCATAGTTTTGAAGTGGGGTATTAGGAGAATCATTCTATGCAACTTTCCATCTCACCATAGCATTCGTTTTCTTGGAATTTAATTAGCATACATCCCCTTATCTACACCTGAATCCCTAATTAAATTTCTTGCGTTTATTTCTGGAAAAAATCTATTACACAATGTTTCAGCTGCTAAAATAATACACCAGGATATAATAAGGGGCTTAAAAAAGCTGACACTACCCAATTTATTAAAGGTGCCTTTTGTTCCGATTTATGGTCTATTGTGTTGCTCTACTTAATATGAGAGCCTGGCACTCCCCCATACCCGCCCCATCAAGTACCATGGTAAACCAACTTGCGGTTTTGATGGTAAAGGAATATGACAGTGCAAACCCCTATTCAATCCTGTGCTAATAATGATGGTAACAATTATTCGATCGGACCCGCACCTTTAAGTATTACTCATATTGCTGTCAAATTTAATTTACTTTCTATAACACAGGATGTTCTAGTTATTTCACTCTTAAAATTTTATGACGACACTATGTTACAACTGAGTTGTTCAATATTCCTTACTTTAATTATAAAAAGGTGGATCCCAATCATGTCCATTTTTCATATGAATGCTTTCCTCCTTCCATTCCAATCATATTGCCAAACCAGTGATTTGAAATTTTTGGTTTTAAATTGATCCCAGCTGCTTGAATAGTATACAAGCAAACCGTACCAAATTGGCCGAAAGGACTATGTGAGTGTGTGAGCTCGCGTAGTTTACCACATTTGGCTTTTTTGTTCCTACATCAGAAGGTCAACTTTCTTCCACAATGCCAAAACTCATTTTCTCTTTTTTTTTTTGGAGACAAGGTTATCGATTGGGTCACCCACCCTTCAACATGCAATCAATACCTGTTTTTTCCTTCCTTCTAAAATATTGCATTTTGATCACACATAAAAACAAACACAAACGAAAGTAAATTTTAATGATCACATGCATACATACTGTTGCCAAGAAATTCCCTTCAAACTGCCATATGGTCTGCATCTACATTGACGCAATCTAACTAGCATGCATTTGCGATGAAGTGGCCATGTAACATGCCCACAAATCATTTAAATAATTAACGTAAAATAAACAACTGCAAAACAAAAGTTGGGCGAACACAAAACCTGGAGGATCATAAGAATTGCACACATATACCAAGAATATTCCAGTCGAGCTACTTGCCTATTTCTCTTTTATATTCTATTGTTAACATGTGTCAGGACAGTAACCTGTTTTGCCCGATGTCCCATGAAAATTTCCTCTAATATTTAAAGCAATATTAGCACTTTTTTGAAGCGCGCCCCCAATTTTCAAATTTGATATTTGTTGTAACAGTTACTTTAAGGGGGGGGGGTAACATTTTGTCTAGGAAACTGAGACCTTTGAAAAGAAATGCAAAAATGCATGTTATCACAAAATAATGATTTTGTAAAATAGAAATTGGATCCCAGATGAACTTAACGGCAGAGCTGGAAATGCTCCTTTTATTTCCGTCCATGATGAAAGAGTGCCACATCCGAGAAATAACCTCTCACTTGGCCTTGCCCGAACTATTAAAACACTAATGGATGAGCGTATACACGGAAATGGCGCTATTTCCCGGCTATTTCACATTGGAAGGCCGTTTGCCAGCAGCCGTATTATTATCGGGGGGTCCCCTATAATACTTATTCTAGTACAAAAGTTCCTTCTTTTGTGACACATAGACATTTTCGAGCTTAACCATTCACAGTTATAGTTTACTAGTCTAGTTACCATGCATCGTGTCAAAAATCTCCCTTTTTGAAAAATTGGGGGCGCTCTTCAAAAAAATGTGCTATTGGGGGCTTTAAAGTATGGTTAATAAAAAACAATTGGATTTTAAGATTCATACAGGCTCATTTTTTTCTCTCTTCCATTATACTTGTGCGGTATCTTGTTGACTGGTTGGTAGGAGGCATTGCAGTAGTGTAAAGAATACTATTTGGAAATTTTCGCGTACAGTATATTTCGCGATTTAACCGTTGCAAAAAATGGTGGGAGCATTTAATTTCACGGTATTGGACATGCAATACAAATCTAATGGAAAAAGTTATTTTCGCGAGTTGTATTTTCGCATTTTGTGTTCACTCGCAAAAGCGCGAAAATAAAAACCTCGCGAAATTTCCACTACTATCAGTAAACTATTTTTTTTTTCTCAAAAAAGCAAACAAAGCAAAATACAGACAGATGGACAGCTAGCCACACTCTCTCAGGGGGGGGCAGGCCCAGAGAAATCCCCAATTGAGATGTCGCCATTGGTTAAAACACGTAAAAGCGAAAAATCTTGACGAAAAATTTCTGAATGTATATGTTGTCTCAAGGAAAGTTTTCTTATTCCAAAAACACTGGAGCTAGACTCAACTCTACTGTAAGGGTGTTTCTAATTTTTTGTATGATAACAGAAGAGGAACGAGGCGTATGGGACATGGACACCTCTATGACCGCCCTACATCAACGCGATAAATCCGTTTGTGATTTTGTGTCTGTATTGTCGCTAATTTTATTTTTAATGTTTTGGTTGAGTTGCTAAATTGAAAGAGGGTTGGCCATAGTCGGATTGGGTAGACGGTTTCATATAGAAGTCCTTGGATGCAAATGAGGTATTGCCATTCAACCCGTCAAGCCCACTGCACAACGTCATGTAGCGCATGACGGAATCCATTGTTAATATTACCTCATTTGCGTGCATGGGAATTCTCTAAGAACTGCTACCCAGGCTGATTTCTATAGTACCCATGATCTAACCGCGTTTTGTTTGTGGTTGTTTGTTTGTAACCATTTCATTTAAATTTAGTTTGGTAACCAACTATGAGGGTAACATCTTTAACTCGGGAACCCTACACCCAATTCACCACTTTTTTCAGGATTATATTTTTAATAGGCACTCTTGATCATAATGCCCTCATAACCACCTTTTGTCTGTCTCTCAGCTGCATTGCTACATCCCTTTTATCAGGAAAAAAGAGGTGCCGGATACTTTTAAATGATGCCCATGACGTCAATTGGAATGTCGTTACTCCTATTACATTCGTATTAGTAGAGATTGCACGCCTCAGCTTGGTCTGCTTCTATGGCTTCAAATAGGGATTGAAATTGCCGCTCCAAAGCCCCTGTTGGTAGAGAGGAATATGTATCTGGTTTCAAATCATTTAAAGATAGGCATAACTTACACTTGAAGGGACTAATGGCATGAAAAAAAATGAACATAATGAAAACGACCCGTACTGAAATACTTCCACGATTAGATGAAACAATCTTGATGTTTTACATTCTGTAAAACGGTAAAAAAAAACAGGAAGAGTGCAGGGCGGGAGTGACACTTTGTGGCATTTCTGGAACAAGGATGCCTGACTTACTGCCAGCATGGATCAGCTCACAGGCCATTGCTATTGTTACATGTGTATCCCCGCTATAAGCAAAGCACATTGCCTGCATCCCGGTCTGAATGTTTTTTGAATGTGTCGCAAAACATGCTTGCTAGATACACTGTATCTTCGGCAGGGTGTGAACACCTTGCTTTCTGTCCAGAACTGTCACAAACTGCCACCTCCCACCCCCACCCCCCCCCCCCCCCCCCACCCCCCCCCCACCCCCCCCCCCCCCCCCCCACCCACCCCCCCCATCCCCCCCCCCCCCCCCCCCCCCCCCCCCCCCCCCCGGACCACCTCATGTTTTTACAGAATGTAAAATCAAAATTGTGTTCAAACTCGTGGAAGTGATTTCAGTAAGGGTCTTTTTCATGATGTCATTTCTGTTTCATGCCCATAGTCCCTGAAAACGGTGATTTCAAAATAAAAGTTAACAATTATCAAAAAGAACAAGTCCAACAGCTCCAACAAGATCCACAGTACACAATATGTTATGGTCATTCCAATGTGAATACTGCAGTGACCTATGCATTGAATGAGGGAATTATATGCCAAACTGAAGTAACTTCTATAACCCATAACAGAGATGCCAGATTTCAGATTTTATCTGAATTCAAGATTTTCTTTTACTCCAATAATGCCAACATTTGGAGTATGTAGATGTGCACAGGGTTGTCTTGTCAGTTTACCTGGTGATTATGGCGTTGGATGACCTCCAAGAACAACGT
>JAMKCH010057599.1:0-14051 GCA_023653785.1 Ophioderma brevispina
TTTTTTACAGTGAATGGTGGAGATGAAAATGAAAAATATATGTAACTATTTTATGACACCAATGATCATGTGTATTGACAATTACTAGTGGTATAGACAAGAATGTTTGTGTATGAGGGGGGTACATTTATTTATTGTCCATCTTACAAAATTGCAGTTGTCCAGCATGGTAGGGAGGGTGGCAATCACCGTCTTTCAAAATGAGCCCGTCCTCAATCAGTCGTTCAAAAGTGAACCTCTGGCTGGCCCATACACCCCATAGTACAAATTTGCAACATAAAATGATTAAAAAAAATCCACCCCAGCTTGTAAAAAAAAAAAAAATCACCTTTGGCGATGAAAAGAAAACAAAACTGTATTGATTAAAAAAAAATCACCCCCAAGCTTGTAAAGAAAAAGAATTCACCCCCAAGCTTGTAAAGAAAAAAAAATTAACCCCCAAGCTTGTGCCAAAAAAAAAATCACCTTCTTATCAGCCGAGAGAAAAAAAATTCATCTCCAAACTAAACTTCCTAGCCCCCCTGGATATCTAATGGTGCGTCCCTAAAACACGTCAATCAAAGCCACGTGACACGCCCACGTGGGCCGGGCTAAAAAATGCTCGGTATTTCTATGTAGCAAGATAGGCGGTGCACTAATCGCAGGCCCTATACCGGTAACAGAACCACACACAGTCCGGACACTTTTGCCCATTTTTTCACCCCCAAAACCGGAGCCACACCACTCCAAATTTTCACTGGTTGACATCATCAGGAAGGGTTCAACTATAATCTCGACAACCATCATGAATAAACTCTACGTTGGAAATCTTAGTCCAGATGTGACAGAAGAAACACTTCGAAATCTCTTCGAGGAAAATGGCGTAACATGCACTGGAGTACTCGTGAAGAAGAATGGATTTGCCTTTGTGGACGTGGAGAACCAAAGTGCCTCCACTTTGGCCATCGACAAATTAAATGGTCAGTTTATGTCAATGATTCAATTCACAAATCTATTATGTATCGTATTTTCTTGGTTTTATCTCCTAAAACGATTGTGGATTTCGATAAAACGGTGTAAAAGTACGGCCATATTGCCGGATCTGATAAGATTGCATGATGTGAGCGTGTTTGGGCATCCTTCCTACGCACGGCAGCCATGCATTGCAATTGTATAGGTGAACAATGCAACGTGGTTATTTTACACGGAAGCTGGCCTTTCCTATCAAATTTCACCACCACGTTGGCACTTGTTTTGGTAACTAGATTTCAATGTCATTCCCCAAATCCTGTTTTCTGGTCTGTAGAGGTTAATTATACGCCGATTTCTTGCCCCGATTGTTCGTCAAAAAGCTAAAAAATGACCGATAATTTGCAGTGTGTGTGACCTGATTCGGAGAGCACACACCTCCATTTTGTCCACGTGTGTACACACTATCATGTAACGTGGGTTCCCAAGGTCACTTTGTAAATCATTTGATTTTTAATCAAGTTTGCCGTCCTTCCGCCGTCAAAACAGCTCTCTATTTAAATGTTTTAAATGTCCGCTATTTCCATGGATCATGCCAGCATGTGATGGGCTAAATTATAATTTCTTTTCTACAGTTCAGTTAGGATACGGAGGGCAGCTGTTGTATTTCTTGGCAGATGCTATTTAATACAAAATAACATGCCACTCAACAAAAATAGGCGACAAATAGACCAGTAGGATACTGAACAGCAGGGTTTGAAAATTTAAATTTCCTTCCTGGAATATAGTCGCATTTCTCTCAACAGATTTGGCACTATATGTATTATTTCCTTCCAAATGACCAAGTTTCCCTCCAAATGGCCACATTACCTGGGAAGGAGCTTCCATAACTTCCCCCACCGTTTTGAGCCATGCTTAACAGATAGTCTTTCCAGGGCTCTACTCCGTTATTCTGTTTGGTCGTTGTTGTGATGTCACAATTGGAGTTCCTCTGCCGCCCTGATTGGTCAATTCTGCTCTTTCCAAGTTTACTCCCTGTATGAAAGGTTACCTTTTCTTTGGAGTTAGTGATGAAGTCAACACATAACGCTTAGTTACTTTTACAACAATCAAAAATTATATCCTGCTGCTGTATCTCAAGAAAATATCTTGATATAGCCAAAAACTGATTAATACAAGAAAACTTGAAGTTTCACGCCAGTCCGCAAGGAGTGTCAAATTCAACAACTGCACCGACAGAATAGGGGTTTGAATGCGAAGCTGTAATGCAAGGGAAGACTTTATATTTCCCAGCCACAAGCCTACTTGCTCATTTTCTCCCCACATCACTAGATCGACATTCTAAAGGGGCGACTTTTTGATGGGGGTATAGTAAAAAATGGGGCCTGGTTTTTTCCTGTGTTTTTATACTAAAAAGAAAATAAAAAAAAAATCACTCGAAAAAATAATCGCAATACTTTGTTGTGTGTCTCTTTCACCCTACTCGTTCTCTTTCTATCCCCTAGCCTAAAAATATCCTACGCTCCCGTCAACGCTCTGACTTACATATCCGTTATCTTACTTTACAGTGATATCTTATATACATTTAATTCCTACTTCTACTAACATTTATTCCTATGGTTCCCGTCGGACTCGAACCTGGACCGTAATCTCTGGAGTCTTCCGTCTATCCATTAGATCACCGTGTAATGGCGTTGGGGAAGAAGGGGTTGTGGTTGGAAATATACTTTCTTCAATAGTATAATATTAATATTTATGAACTAAAATATGTATTCTGAAAATATTGTCCCTATGTGACGGGAAAATGGCTCAGGGAAGTTCATGGCTGTTAAGATTAAATATTGGGCTTAAATTCAACCTAAATTTGAATTTGTTTGTGGCGTTCAAAATACTAGAATATAGAAACAACCGTTGGCGACGGCTCCTTTGAAGTTCAAAGGATAGGGTTGGCCGATACCAAAATAAAGCTGTTTCGGGTGTTTTTTTTCACAAATCTATATGAATGTACGTTAACGGGCGAAAAAGGTTAGTTGGAGAGGCGACGAAAATAAAACACCCTGTTTTACTGGCCCTAGCGACCCCGGATTTTTCAGTTTTGCAGATTTTTCTTTTTTTTAGTTTTCCAAAAATCATGTAAATCACCCTGTTTTTAGCCCAAATTTATCAATTTTGGCAAATATTTTTCAGAAATGTGTAAAAAGTTTTCAATTTATCAATTTTGGCAACTAAATTTTCATTAAAATTGGTTTAAAATTGTTCATTTTTTCTCATTGATTTTTCAGATTTGTGGCTTTTTAGTCCATTTGGCTCACAGAAAAAGAAGAAAAGAAAATAAAAAATTCGCCCGACCGACCCTACTAGAAATGTCCGCTCTCCCGTAAACAGGTTTTTCTTTTATCGGTCGCCATATTTCGACATTAATAGCAAAAAATCTAGTAATCTAGTTTTGCACTTTATGCCATTAAGCCGTCAAAAGTCAGTTTAAACGGTGTACAAGAAACTGGTTCATTTGACACTAATAAGCAAATTGTTTGTTATGATTGCAATTATTGTAAATGAAAGGTATTGAAGTTACGTCCGTGTTTCGAACACGACCCAAATCTTAATGTTCATATTTCTGTATGTCAACTGTTAGACATTTTTCAAGAAAAAGGTGAACTTATATTTAACCCTAAACGGCAGCCTAGAGGCAATGAAGGCACGAAAACGTGTACGTCGGAAAATGCTTTCGTTGCATCTTTGGTCCGTCAACAGACTATTTTTGGTCGCGCAAATGACTTTCATTGTCCTCTCATTGCATCTGGTCCGGCTTACCGGAAAATGCCGCGATGTTTTTTGTTGCACCTGGGCCGTCTTCCCGGAAAAAGACGCATTTTTCGTTGCATCTGGGCTGTCTTCCGGGAAAATGACGCGATGTTTTTCGTTGCCTCTGCCGTTTTGACTTTACGCTACTTATTCCTGTGCGGGAAAAACGGCCGAGATCAATGAACACAAACTTGGCTCTCGTTGCATCTGGCCGTTAAAAATAAAAATAGATTGCCTTTCGTTGCATTTGGGCCGTCGGCCGGCGAAACGACCTCCGGTCCTGGTTTAGTCGTTAATAAAGTTCCAAAAAGTGGTTCATTTCGCCACTAATAGCAAAAAAAAAAATCCGGTTTAGGAGTGACTAGTGGTAAAGTAGGATTGACTAGTGGTTTACTTGTGTATAGATTGCAATAGGATTGACTAGTGTATAACCATAATTCCTACTATAAAACCTAATCCTAAGACCCTAACTCTAACCCTAACCTAACCCTAAGCTAAACCGCTAACTCTAACCTCTAACCTTAACCCTAACCCTAACTCCAAACCCTAACCCTACTAACTTAACCCCTAACCCTAACTCTAAACCCTAACTCTAACCTTAAAACTCTAACCTAACTCTAAACCCTAACACTAACTCTACCCTAATCTAACCCTAACCCTAACTCTAACCTAAACCCTAAACGCTAACCCTAACCAACCCTAATCATTCCCTTACGCAAACCCTCTAAAACTCATGGTCTAATGTGGCATAGTAATATGCGGGCAACGTGACAGACTCTCCCCATAGCGAAATGGAATGCATCCAAAATTAGATGACACGAATGACCTTAATAGCGACAAAATGGCGACCTACAAGTTAACTAAGTGGACGAAATGACCAAAGAAATCACTCAAAATATCATTTGGGAGAATATTGTAAACTTTCTCCCAACCTAAAATGAAAAATCCTTCTTAGAATTCATTAAGTACGTGTTATTTGATCATATAAATTTTAACCTTGTGCCTGAATACTAAAAATTTCATCCCCTGGGGGAAGATTGGGCAGAATATACATTTCATGATGTGATATGATTCGGTTTACTCTGGATAAATGTGCTCTTTCTATTGATCGCAGCGAGCGATTCTGCTCGTGAACATGCGCAACATCTTGATCTTGGGTTGACATTCAGGTCCTGCGCATGCCAATTGCTCCCTGCACTGGAAGTATATCATTGGCTTGAAACTTGCATGTGTGTATTTGGGCAAGGACTTTAAGGCAGGATTTGGTGAATTGGGTTGTAAATAAAAAAAACTGGGTGTGTTAGCAGCGGGAGGCACGGACGGAGTTATCGGTAGGGTCGGGGACAGGGCCTTTAACACTAACCGCAAAGGTTGCTGAATTTGCAACCTTTATGAAATCGGCATCTTTCTTGTTAAATCTTTACGCAGGTTTCGACTATTACTGCCAACTAACAGCAGCGTCGCCTTTCGTTCTTCCGTCGTCTGTGATAAAATGTTAACCTATGTTGTACTAATGATTTATCTGGAGTTCCGTAAGGTCGACAATGATCAACTTGGGAAGAAGCTGTTTGATGAGTTTTTGACCGGGTTTGATTTTGGGCGTAAAGTATGCTAATTAAGTATCTAATTTGGGGGGCATCATTTATGAAAAAGTTCCTGCAAGGCCTTTGTACAAGTTTGCTGGAGTTTAAGCGTATATGATGTAACTTGGTGGAAGGAGCGGCCTGAAGAGTTCTCAACCTTATCAGATTTTGGGTATGGGCGTATTTCGGGCAAATTGAGCATGCAAATGATCTATTCGTGATGCAAAAATCAGTTTAAATTGCACTATAATTTTTCAAATGTGGGGGTGGGGGTGGTTGGGGAGGGGTGGGGGTTTGCTGAGTGTTGGGAGGGGTGGGTGGTTGCAGGTATTGGGAAGGGGTTTGGGGTGTTTGAGGGATGCTGGGGGATGGGGTGGTGTGTTTGTAAGTGGTTGGGGATGTTGTCTTGCAGTGTTTGGGATGTTGTCTTGCAGGGTGTTGGTGATGAGGTCTTGCAGGTGTTTGGGGGGATGTGTGTCTTGGGCAGGGTGTTGGGGAGAGGGTGGGGTTTGCATGTTGGGAGGGGCATTGCATGTTGGATGGTGTTGTGTGTAGTGTTGGTGTTGCGTGTGTTTGGTGAGGGGTAGGGTGTTGCCGGTGTTTGGGAAGGGGAGTGGCGTGTTTGGGAGGATGCGTTTTTAGGCTGTGCGTGTTTTCCAAACACCACAACAGACAACGAACAAAAAACACCGATAAAACCGACTACACCTAAATTTTAGCGTCACTTTACAACACCGCCACAATTCCATTAGAAATGCCGAATACAACTTTTGAACTGGTAAATGCACGTATCACCCGTGTAAAGTAGGATAAAACAAAACGGTACAATTACAAGGTCATGTTTAACTACGAAATAAGGGCCGATATATACAGTAAAATTCATAAATTTACTTGCATTAGTCTTTGTTTATGTACATGATAATTCTGATAAAAAACGATCCCATGCCGTATTATAGTACTTATAAAGCGAGTTCTTCGCCATTTGCATGGGCTTTCCCCCATCCTGCACGCTGCCATTATCACCGAATACGCGATTCCTTTCGGTGCCTCGGAACTCAAGATGACAACAGTGCCAGGGGCCGCCAGACACCGCGGACGGCCTGCAGGGGCTACGATTCAGTAATGCAATTTCCGGCTGACTAAATATTTTAGAATATTTTGATCAACGTTAAAATTTTGTTGATAGGGGATATTCTTCTGTCTGTGATTCTGGTTTTTTGGGACTTTCCTTTTCTGGTCTTGGTTTTAGCTCAAAACCGGAAAATGATCTTCACTATCTATCTTTATTTGCTTCCTTCCGTGAAAAGTATCCTATCTCTATTTTAATTAAAAAAATTAAGAACTTTTTTACACAAATGGTCTGTTCTTTTTTGGAATATGAGAGAAGCATAGGCCTCTCGTTTCCTTTCTTGAAGTAGAGATCCCGAAATATGAAGAAAGCATAAACCTACATGTAACTAAAACTTAGATGACAATCCGTCGTTTCCTTTCTTGAAATAGCTCCACACTAGACTCGGCATGAAGTTGAAGGAACAAATATTATCAATACACAAACATAAGTCACAGCTAAATTAAATGTAAAAGTTAAATAAAACCCCAATTAAAATCCAGTTTCCGAGATTGCAGCAACCGTTAGATAGAGTATTTCCGAATATTTCCCAAATAGAATACAACTTGAACGGAGGCTAATTGAAGGTTCAGTTCCCAGTTGAAATAATTCACATGCGTAAAATAATGATAAACCTCAATCACAAAATTTCCCACGACTGTAATATTTGTAACAACTTCACACAGTCACTGACAGTAGACGTGGAGGAGCCGGCATGATCTCTCCACGCAGGTGCAAAGCTTGATAACATCGTAGTTTGCCGGCGGTGGGCCGATCGATTTTATTCACTCGATCAAGAACTTCGACTGGAAGGGCGATGATCAATGGCGACTTGCCATCACTTGTTGCAAATGTTATCGAATGGAAGAAAGTCAAGCACACGTGAATTCGGGGCGGTAATCGGGTTTTCTAAACGGTGTTTAGGTGAGTACGAGTTAAAATATAAGCAAGAATTAACAAATTTATTACCTAACCACGCAATGTTGGTTTAGAAAAAAATGATTTGGGACGTTTATTTCGGGAAATAAGTGCAAGTAAGTGGAAAACATCGACAACACCAAAACGGGGCATTTTTTTTCGGTGGACGTGGTCCACCGAAATTTCGGTGCGTCGGTGTTTGAAAAATGGAACCACCGCGGTGTCGGTGTTTAAAAACACGATTTTTGTTTCGGTGCATCGATACACCGCAACACCTAGGCGTGTTACGGGGTATTGGGGTGGGGGTTGGTGGCTGTTAAGTATTGGGGTGGGTGTTGCAGATTGTTGGGGAGGGGGGTGTTGGGATGGGGGTGGTGGTTGGAATTGTGAGCTTTGGAGAGGGTGTTGGTGTTGGAGGGTTGTTGGGGAGGGTGGGGTTTTGAGGCGGGGTTGGGTTTTGCATGGTCATTGGGAGGGGTGGGGTGTTGTCGTTGCCTTTATCTACATGTTAGTGATC
This sequence comes from Ophioderma brevispina, assembly GCA_023653785.1. Lineage (NCBI taxonomy): Eukaryota > Metazoa > Echinodermata > Ophiuroidea > Amphilepidida > Ophiodermatidae > Ophioderma > Ophioderma brevispina. The sequence goes on from JAMKCH010057599.1 coordinate 7,880, forward strand.
GCAACCTTCGGCGGGGACATATTTTACGCATCGCGTAATATTATTCATTGAGTAGAGTGAAATCTCAGTTTGTTCACTATGCAACTTAGGGTTATTATAATACACCCCAATGGGGATCCTTAAAAATCATTTTTAAAGTAGTATCACTTGGACACCCAAAATAAACCTACACACAGTGGGCCACCCCAGAATAAGAACATTAAATAGCAGGGCCCATATAAAATGGAACCAGTAACACCAGAACACCACAATAGTGGAACTGTACGCCACTGGATCCAACAAAATGGAATTGACACTACCAATGGACCTAAAAAAATGAAACCGGTAGACCTCTGGGAACCACCAAGAAGTAGAACCAGTAGACACTAGGATCCACCGAGAAATAGAACCAGTAGACACTAGGATCCACCAAAATCATTGGAAAACCAGTAGCATTGGAAAACCACCAAAAATGGAACAATAGCTTACAAATTACCTCTACAAAAATTGAACCAATAGACACTGGGAACAACCAGGAATGGAACTAGTAGCTACTGGGAACTATATTGCTTTCATCTTCCTCGAGTCAGTGACGTCAGTGTTTAATGCATCATCCGCAGCATTAAATCGCGAGAGTTGATTTAAAGCGCTGACTTACGCACACTCTCGTTAAATGCGGACGGAAATATGCCGCAAAACAACTGTCTGAAAGCGTTGACCTCGCTGACTCGAGGAAGATAAATTGAGTATATCCAAGAAATGAATCATAGCCCCAGGTACCACAAAATCAGAACCAGTACACGGCAACAAGGAAGCCTTACAAAAAATTGAACAAGTAGACCACACGGAATCGCCAAGAAATTGAAAATAGATACTCGGACCCAAGAAATGGAAAATAGCCACTGGAACGGCAGTAATTTGGAACCATTCAAGCCAATGGAAACCACCAAGGCGAAAAAAGGGGAACTTCTGCCAGATCCCAATGTCCAAATTAACTATTTGTGTGCATATTAATGAGCTATTTGCATATTTTTGCTCCAACACTAGAGGCACTTGCATTAAAACCATTATGTGTGTTCTGGTCAAGTTTTCTGCACAGCAGCTGGATTGTTCATCTGCAACTGTGTTTTTAAGATGGTTGCAATTATGAATGCACATTTTGGGAGGAGGTAATTACAAAAAAATTGTTGAATCTTGTTGGAAATTCAAATTACCAAGCTGCCATGTGCTGAATGAATGACGGGCTTGAAGGATTTTTCAGAATCCTGGGATCAATTTTGGGTGTAACATTTTGTTGCCCCTGGTCTGTTTAATAAATGGGTTTTTGGTTTCGGAACCAGTGGCTAATCAGTGACGAATTGTCTTTAATAGAGAAGACATTGTGGCAGACGGACAAAGCATTTGAAGACATGGGGATATTTGTGATTCCATTTCAAACAACATTTTACTTCATAATTAACATTGTCGCTCATTTTTTCTTTCTTTTACATCGCCAGGTTACAATTTGATGGGATCGGTCATTGTTGTAGAACACTCGGTGCCAAAGAGGAAGGAGGTGAGAAATGTCTAATCAAGTATATAATGGCAACTTTTTTGTTTGCTTTTTAGAATATATTTCACTCTAGGAGTAAAATTCTCAAGAAGTGAATATTTCAAATCTGAGAGTGAAAACTGGTATAGTTTTGACTAGACAATTATGTACACTGTGGTGTTCCTTAAAATATTGAAAATTGGTGTCGCTCCTTCAAAGAACGGCTATTATTCTTTAAATTGTAAAATAGTGCCATTTCTGCTATGACCGGGTAGGCAAAGTGACCTGCTGAGACTTGGTCACTTAACTTAGATGCCTTTTGTGCAGGATGTGTTTGGTATAAAAATGCAGTCTAGAGCAATAATGGGATTTCTTGCTGAAGCAAATTTGCACTACTGCTACTGCGCTCGGGTTAATATCCGTCATAGCCCATCATTGAAGGTCAGTGAAATTTTGGAGAGTTGAACTACATGTAAATCTTTGGTATAAACTCCTACTGTCAGTGCTCCTACATGGCAAGACTTGTTTAAGGACGTATGAACATTTTTTTCCTTCAGATTCTCTGGCTCAACAAATTATGAAGTTAAAATGTAGACATTACGCCTTGAAGTTTTACAAAAATCTAGTCAATATTATCCCACTTTGAAATCTTTGAATCTTCTATATATCCGTTGTAACGTACCGGTATTCCTCCATATGGAATGAACTATGGGAGCTCATTTGTTTTGCTCAGTCTTCCTAGCCTTGTCCGGGAAAAGTTCAGGCCTATTTGATCTCCCAATTTGCACCACTAGGTATACTTTTATTTCCTTCCTGCATGTACAAATGTACAATGACATCATTGAAACAGATGCAAGTTCATAATTTGGTGATCGCACCATTAAATTATGGGCAATGGTTCAAAACGCAAGCATAATAACATGCGCTAAAGGCATTGATGAGCACGAAAAGCTGCTTTTTAGCTATAAGCCAAAAAAAAAGTTTGTCTCAGAAGAAAATGTGAAATCGCAATGCGAAATGAATTTTTTGTTTTGAAAAAGCTAATGCGAATTGAGTTTTAAAAAAATTCTTTTTGACCCACTTTCAATTTTTCGGGCCGTTCAACAAAAATCACGGCCGAAATTTTCATTTTTTTCAACGGTTTTTCAAAAATTCGGTAAAAACCTTTAAAAAATTAATGCTGTCCAAAAGACCATTTTAAAACAATGCACGCGGTCGTCTGAGACACTTTTTTTTTTAATTGATAATTTTGCATTGTTATAAAGTGTTATTTTGTTGTATAATTTTTGTTCACAAGATAGGTTACATTGACACGGTCAAGTAAGAGTCTTGTACTACTGATTTGGACTTTTCATGATCAGTTTGTGACGGGTGGTGTTTTACAGGGTCTTTGAGGTCCCCATTTGCTGTATTTGAATTGGGGACCTCAACATTTTGTCATGAATGGGCCCAGAAATGCATTAATTAAAAAACATTTTGGTCAGGAATCTTGTCAAATATCTCAGGTGGACCCCACGATTTCGGCATGTCTGCTACCCCTATTTTGTGACCCTTCTAAGAGGTTTTTGTTCAAATTTCTAAATTAAAATACGACAATCTAGTTTTTAAAGTTGGGGCAATTTGCCAGTGCTTATGAGTGAAAGAGGCAGTGATCTGTAATTTAAAACGCCAAATTAACATGCATCATCACTCATTGCCCTTTATCGTGGCTCGTTATTAATGAATCGCCCAAGTAATCAAATATGCAAGCATGTTGTGTATTTCATTATTGTCTGTCTTTACGAGTGTAACGATTCAATTTCGTTTGTGTCACTTCCTGTTCTAACACTTTGGTTGTCCATTGGGTACTGTTGAGAGATACTAATTATGCCATGCCAACGCATTGAGTACATAATTTTATTCTGGATTTTCTCTTTGTGGTCTGTATATTGGGGCAAAGGCAATTATGGAATCGGCTTTTGTGCTTTGGGGGGGGATCATGCTAACCTGTAAATATTTCAAAATATTGAAGTGAACATGATTGAAAGTACAGGGGACTATTTTGGGAGTTTTGCATGCAAACCTATAGTACTCGGGGCTATAGTATCAGGGGAAGATTGATTTTACTCGTAGTATTTTACCAATTGTGCAAATGTGTCCGTTCATTTTTTTGGCCATAAATTTTAAAAGACATTTTGGGGTGAAAATATGAATGGGCATTGGTGATTTCCCATTCAGAAAATGTTTGTCTATACTCCATTTCCATAAACGGCACGCTGCTTACAACGAAGTCCTGCTTTTAACACTTTGCTCATAAAAGCGGGCATACTTGACGCGTGCGTAAAGCTGTGTCACTGGTTATGACTTACTGCATTGGAGGTAGAGACATGTGGTTTGGGTACATCTTAGGAAGAAGTTGGCAGGAATTTCATATACAGCTGTAGGGCTACGGGTGCAATATTTTTTATTATTCCTTTTGGGCTAAACTCTCAGAAAGAACTGATATTTATCAATTTTGATGATATGTCACATGGACAACCGTGTTGCGATAAACGCCCCTGCTCTGATACACCCCCCTAACGATTTTTTGGATAAATTCAAGAAATGAAGTTAAGCTACCACCTAAATCACATGATTTAATGGCCGGGACTGTCGTAATCCATTCATAAATCGCTGTTGTCATCAATGCTTTCTGCTTCTGATCCATCACTAATAGGTAACTGGCACACATAATAAACAAAGCGAGGAACTGGTAAACTGTTTAAGGTGATTTTTTGCGGCGATTTTTGACTTTCCCTCCATTGACTTATAAATAAACGCCTCCCCTTTTTGAAAAATGCACTGCCCCCGGTGCGTTTATTAGGAACAATATGGTATTGAATTGGCTCTGCCCAGGCTCTTGGTTGTGACCTCTTGCCAAGGAATATTTGTGACAGAATAAGATTTGAAGATTTACTTATACACAACATGTACATGTATTGATGTACACATTTAGCACATGCCTCGGTGATTAGTTTTGTAAGGAACTTATAATTTTTAAAAGTTCAGCAATCATGTTAGCTTGCCAATAAGACCCATTGAGTAGCCTTGGAAAGCATAGCAGTCCAAAATAGGATACCTATAATTCTGTATGAAAAGCAAATTAAAACTGAATTTGGCTTGTGCCAGAGAAGCCCATTAATAGGAAGATGGTATGATTAGTGTAATTGTGGTGTTTTCATAAGTCATGAAATTAAAGATACTATCATTGATTTATCCAAAGAATCAAAATATTTAAATTTGCTTCAAAGTGAAGACAACCTTGTAGAATTTTATAAGTTTTACTTTTTTCCAACTGAAGAATTTGGCAGAAAAAGAAGAAAACGGCAGTATTCAAAGATACGACTCGCATTCAATGACGTGTTGTAGGAAGTGTCCGACGGACACTAATGCCTAAAAGATCAGAGTTTGTCCTTATCAGGGTGGCTTCTGGTCCTATAATGTGTAGGGTATGGTTAGGAGACCTATGTTTGTTCCGATATGCAAAACTCTGATTTTTGATGATTTTTTAAAATCCATCAATTCCGTTTGAATTTATGGTTATTGTCATGGCGAGCGGCGTTTTAATTTCGGGTCTGTTAAGGCGAAATTAGTCGGCCGTTTATGTCCGTTTCAGCCGAAAATTCGGCAAAATGTTTCAGAGGTGGTGGCCTGTGGGGTAGGAATTAATTTTTTTATTTAGTGAACGGCAGTCGTTGGGGAGGTTTTTCTGCTTTTTTCGGCATCTTTGGATGCCTCCGCTGGTCGTCTTTCTTACTAAATCCTATTGGTTTGTGTGCACGTGTTTAAGCGGGTGCAGCGGGGTATCTGCGTCCGAAAATGTAATGTCAGTTCTATCATATTACCCCTGGTGCTTCCAAGTGCTACCAAGAAGTGGCAATGACAGAGGTCAAATACGATTGCAAGAGTGAGCACATTTGCATATCTATTGGCCCCGCCCTTGGGAGTGTCCAGATCAGTGACTTCTAACTAACCGCCCTTGAGCATAGTTTTAGTGTAAACACACCCTGGAGGAGAGCCACAAAGATGGTTAAGGTCTGCTTGTTGATGTATCAAGCAGTTAAGATATCGACGAAAATTCGACAGACACCGCTCAAGTTTAATATGAATGTACTCCCATCTATGATTCCTACTTGTTGCTATTGGCGTTTATTCACATGTTTTAAGTTTGTTATGTGCACCTATTTGTTTGCCTAATTGAATATTAAAAGACACTGCACTGTTAAGAGCGACCATTTAAGGTTTTTTGGGGAAGGGGCTGGAAGTGGTTGTTAACTAATAAATGGGAGTCATGTTCGAGGGCGTCCCGGATTGTGTATCCACGGCGTTTTGTAGGGTTTTGGTTTTCTTCTTATGCCTATTGCTATATTTTTAATCGAATTAGCTATTTTCCTTATTTGGAGAAAAGAGCTTGTGATCATGTTGATGCCAGTTCTCCCCTAATTTGTAATGGTTTGTCCGGCCTCGGGCTTGGCCCATGCACATCACCTCGGACTGTCATCGGTGGAGTGTACCATTTGCACTCATAGGGTATACTTTTGGGTTTTTTAGAATTGATATAATGTGTAATAGATTATACGTTTGCACGGTTTTCAAATTTAAATGGGACACAAGGTAGCTGTTGTGTAAAACAAATATTATACC
>JAMKCH010057601.1:0-50739 GCA_023653785.1 Ophioderma brevispina
ATATTTAGACCTCAAAACTCTAAAATGTAACAACCTATGAACTTCATGATGCCAGATTTGAATTCTACACCAATATTACTCTTAGATAGTTTTTTTTCAAAATGTGTGGAGGGCCCATTGATACTAATCTGTGACCCTCTCAGCATAGTCTTTCCACATAGGCCGGCACTTTTGATGGTGACCCCCCCAAACTTCCAATTTACTATACCGGGAAAACGAAATGGACTATGATGCTCAAAATTTCCATGATTTTCATATCTCATTAATGTCTACACCACACTTCAACAAAAAAAATCCATGACGTCCTGCGGTGGCACATCTCGAAAAAAAAAAAATTGTTTGACATGGAATGGCCAGCTTTCCACAGAAGAACTGGAAAAAAGCCTGCGCCATGGGTAATGAAGATCAACCCTCTAAATGCAGATTCATGTCCGATGACCAGAGCACACCCTTAACCAGACACATCCTGACAAATAAATGATTTGTTGTCTTTCTGGAAGTAGTCCTTCATAAGGAGACATCAAGAGGCGTACAAGACTGGCAGCATGTGCATTCGGTAGACTCAGGAATACATCTGGAGGGCAAGTCATGACCTCACAAGATCGCTCAAAGTCAGAATATACCAGTCCCCATTGCCACCTATGGAACAGAGTCCTGGGTTTGCGCAAGAATACTTCCAAAGCAGAAAGCTTTGAGATGAATGTCTCCGGTCCATCCTAGGAGTGAACCCGGGACACAATGAGAAATGATTAAAATTTTTTTTTTTTTTTTAGACAGCGTCTGAACATCACTGTCCCCATCCGGATTCCGTCACCAGGAGACGTCTGAAGTGTTTGGACATGTTATCAGGATGCCAGAACACAGAAATACCATACCAGCCTATACGCAAGACGTCAACAAGCGTAGGAAGCCCTGTGCCGGCCCACCAGCAAGATGGAAGGACCAGATCCCAAGGACACAGGCATGGACCTCAAAATGCTGAATCCTATTGCAAAATGGCAGACCAGAAATGGAGGAGAATTAATCATGAGAAGAGCAAAGGGAAACCCCTGTCCTATGCAGTAAAGTCAAGTCAAAGTCAAAACCTACCTACACCTGGGGGGGGGGGGGGGGGTAGGACAATGCCACCTAACAGCAACAGCAAATTCAAAATGGCATCAACTTCCGATGCTAATCGTTTGCAAGACTTACGGTAGAGTGCCCTCTATGCATTTGGAACGGTTACACACAGACTTGACTAAGACTAGTCTGGTCACAATATTTAAATCTAATGACCTTATGGAAAATCCCTAACCCCAAGGATTTTGAAGTCAATCATTTTTTCTTAATTTATTCATGATATTACTAAGATCTTTTTGACAAAGGTTTAAGAGATTATTTTTATGTCACTGGCCTGAGACTGCCATCAGTAATGCACGTAGCGTTCCCACAATTACCGTTTGGAAATCCCCAATGCCCAAAGCGAGCAGATGTGCCCCTACCCCCCCCCCCCCCCCCCCCCCCCCGCACCTATACAGCACATTCTGATTGTCTATAATTACATCATATGCATGTGATGCTACGTTCTATAGTTAGCAACGAGCACTCACTCAGTCCACCACATTTTTACTAGGCTGTTTAATTGACAAATCACATGCATTTATTTTCAAATTGTACCAGTCCAAAAATATAAAAAAGTGCTCATTGCAGATTTTTGGTATAAGTGGAGCAAATTATTCATCTAACTACCACAATGGAAATAAGAATAGTTCTTACCACGTGTTATGTTTAATTGTACGTTACATAATGTTATTTCCATGTCAGGAGTCCATAATTAAATGCAACATTGTTTGAGGTGCTTATGCCCTACCATCAGAAACAGAACATGCGTTATAATCAAAATTCCTTAGCTTTGGAAATTTCGTTTTTCAAAATAATTTTAGACATTTTTTTTATTTTTTTTATTTTTTTTATTTTCAGAGTTTATTTGGCCATTTCAGCATTTTGACTCTTTACAACTCCCTCCAAACCAAGGTCTTACTGACAAACTCTACATATTTGGAATCTTAATACACATTCAGATTTGCTTACTCACGTACATAGTAGCTTATATGGAATCCTGCGAGTGTACATCTTTAGTAGTTAGGTAATCTGTGTCTACTCAGTAATAGCTATGTAGCTACTTCCTTAAAGAATCTGGCTATGTAACCAGACAAACAATTTGGTATACCTTTCAACAAGATTGGAGCAGTATGTGTTAGGTCCTCATGTATCCTTTCATTGCCCCTCACCCTAAAACATGAGAAATCTTTCATGGCCCTATCTTTAGCTAAAAATCTTTCTTTGGACATGCCCTAACTTTGTGATTCAGAAATTTGAGAGCATGTGTGGTCTAGTGGATAAAGCACAGGACTCATGAAAATTAGGTAGTGAGTTCGAGCCCCGCCGTGGCCAACGTGTTGTGTCCCTGGGCAAGACACTTTATCTCGCTTGTCTCACTTTACCCAGGTGCAAATAGGGAGCTGTTCTGGGGTAGTCATACTGTGCGCCGTTATAATTGGCTGCCGAATTTTCAATATGTGAAAATGTGACATATCCTAGTAACAGCGGAATAAATGTCAAAGCGCTTTGAGACGTTGTGTAAAGCGCTATATAAATGCCTGCATTTATTTAATACACAATTGCTCCACAATTTGGCATGAATCTGCTCTGCTATAAATAACTAAATAATGTTTAATTTTGGTAACAGAATGATATTAAATACTAGGAAATTCAGATAGTCATTGATGCAAAACAAATTTTTTAAAATTAAAATCTGACTGAGAGTAACATCATTTTGTTAAGGTCTCTTTTTCTTATTCATAATAAATCCTGATTAAAATTAGACATAAGTTATTCAAATTAGAAAAAGAAATCTCAAGACCTACCTTCATTTGACCTCAAATTGCTTGTTCTGACATGAATTTGAATTTTTCGGGGGCCAGGTTGACATTTGCTTTTAAAGACACTATCAGTGATTTGCTAAATCAGGAAATCGAAAAAATCATCAAAAATCAGATTTTAGCATGTACGTAACAAGTGCAGGTATCCTAACATACCCTGCAAATGATAAGACCAGAAGCAACCTAATAAGGACAGAATCAGAGATTTTAGTCATTACTGTCCGAACGGACACTTACTACAACACGTAATTGAATGGAGATTTGTATCTTGGAACACTGTCGTTTTCTTCCTTTTCTGTTAATTCTACAGCTGTAAAAGGTAACTTATGAGAATTCTACACACTTATCCTTCACTTTGAAGCTATTCCTGCAAATTTCAAATATTTTTCAAATCACTGATAGTGTCTTTAATTGCTCAAGTATGTATGTTTCTAGTCAACCAGTAAGTTAAACCAGGTGGGTGAAACTGTGTACAAATGCCCATAGACGACTTTGAGGTATAGCGCCACCCAGTCGATAATTTGCAGATTTCACGGAATATGACGTTGTTGAATGGAGATGACGAACAGCTAGCAATATATACATTACATTTAGACGAGATTTACACTTGGTTTGTGGGTAGTAGTGGATACACTTATCATCTGTCATCACCAATTGTGCATATTACAGGGACTGCCTTTTAAAATGAGTAGGGGAGCGACAAAGAACTCTCCTTGAACTTTTAAGGGGAGCAATAGATGAGCAGCTAAAATAAAAACAAAAACAGTTGTCAAGCAATCAAGAGGGTCTAAAGAAATACAGAGTGGTCCAAAAAAAAGTTTACAATTTTTCATCTGCAAATTTCTCAAAAGTGGGTAGACATATCAAAACAGTTTAAAGGTATTTATTAACTACAATATCTTGTTGGAACCTGGTTGAAAACGGCATTGAAAACAAAGCTGAAATGACAAAATGGCCGCCATCTAGAGAAAAAAGGTCAAAAATCACTTTGCACACACGTAAGAATATGGCACTGTGTTGGTGGTCACAAATTATATCCAAGATTGATACACACATTGAACAATGCACCCCGTCATTAGACTTGATATTTAATAATAACCACAAAGGTAGAATTAAGACACCTCAAATTATTTCAAGTTTCTCTTATAAATATATAAAAATAAAACGGCTGCAATATTTCTTCTTTAGGATCTTGTCCCAAACCATGCAAACTTCGAAAATGTACAAGCAGAGTCTCGATCAGTCATGGCAAGAAAAACATGCATGTATCTTTCAATTTAAAATGCTCCCCAATTGAAATCAACTTAATTATTAATGTAAATAGGCATTTCAAGTTCAGTTTCACAGTGTAGATATTCTCTCATTCATTTTCAAACGGTAAACACTTCACACAAACTGAAGGGTGTTCAGTAGTTTGTTAAGTGAGTAGACCTCCAGTTCACGCAATGGTATTGATTTCTGTTAACCATAAACGATTGCCCCATAGACTTACGTGTGTGCAAAGTGGGTTTTGACCATTTTTTCGCTATATGGCCACCATTTTGTTATTTGAGCTTTGTTTTGAACGCCATTTTCACCAGGTTATAACAAGATATTGTAGTTAAGAAATATCTTCAAAAAATTGTGATATGTCCACCCACTTTTGAGAAATTTGCAGATATAAAAGTGTAAACCTTTTTTTGGACCACACTGAGACTATGGATTGGATTCTAAGGAGAGCTTCAAATCACTCTCCTGTAGTATTTAAGGAGAGTGATTAAGGAGAGCAATGCTTTGTAGCACCTTAAAAGGCAGTCCCTGATATTAAGTACCTTGTTCTGATTGGCTAATAACAAAAAGGCGACCCAGTGTGCAAGCAGAGAACTGTGAACTTCTAGTTTCTTTTGTCTTGTGTTCTGTTTTTGTGATGGAAGCAATTATAAAGTAATTAAATCAATAAGCATATATGTTGCAATTTGTTTTAAAAAAAAAAACAGTCATTTTGTTAAAGTTTGGTCTTTGTTTAAGAGCAACGACAATGTTTGGTTTGTAATATTTCTGGCAATGTCTATTTTTTTCCGTGTATAATGAAGAATTCAGTTTTGGGGTAGTTTTCAAGTTTGTCCGAGGACCAATGTATTTTTATTTCAATGATTTCTTTCAAATCAAAAAGATAAAGATGTATGCACAGTTTGATGGGTGTAGGGGATTGAGACTTGGCTGAAAATCTTTTGAGTGGACGTCAACAAATTGATTTTGATATATACCAGATTCTACTGCTGTCTGGACTAACTCTCATTTATGTGAAGGTATTGAAAGAGCAACAGGGTAGATAATATTTACCCAAGGCCAGTTGAATTGTATGTATGGGTTATGGGTACAAATCATTGTTTGCTGTATGTATAAGGTGGCCTTTTTCCACAATTAATTTTGGTGTTTGGTATTTTTGTTTAAGTTTGCATTTTTAAAGAATTTGCTTTATTATATTGTTATTGATATACTTGTACTTTATATTTTGGTAAAGATTACATACAAACAGCTTCCTTTGGTTTTGTTTATTTTTCCTCCATTCATTTTTAATTCATTTTTATTTTAAAAGGGGTATTATATGGAAGTGTTGCTACTTTCTGCAAAGAAGCACTCTCATCAAGTAAACATGGTAATTACAAACCCTAAGTCCTGCAGCTATTCAATTTGAGCTAACTGAATCACCAGGATCTGATTCTATTGAAAGCGATCAAATTACTCCGTCGAGTTCTTGAAGCAGCACAATCAATACAGGTCATGCATTATTCCATCCTGGAGTAGTGTTTGCAAAGTGTGATCATGAATAACAAGTCAGTACTTACTGTATTTTGGAGAATAGAATTTTCACTCTTTGATTGTTGTCAAACTAAGCAACCAACCTTTTGACATATCACTTGTGAATTTCAGACAGGATGGAAATTATAGTTTAACTGAAACATTGTAAAAGCTAGTCGTGAAATAAATGGATTAATGATTTTCAAAGGTGATTATTTCGAATGATGGTTTAATCGTCCCTGTCGGCTGCCCACAGTGTTTGTTGCATTGTGGCATGCACACTTACGCATATGCACGTGTGTGTTTGTGTGTGTTTATTTAGTTAGTGTGGTGCATTGGAGTGTGTGTGTGTGGTGTGTGTGTGACAGACTGGGTGTGTGATGTGACAGCCAGGGTGTGTGTGTGTGTGTCATGGTGTATTAAGATTTTTATCAATTTTTGTAACACTAAGAAAAATAGACCCATCTCTGAGTGTCTGTACCCTACAGACTGCTTGTTTTTATTTTGTTTTCGTTTGTGTAATACTTAATAGGACACACCAGATGTTAACTTGGAAATTCATTAATGATCCCCCAAAAAAACTGTCTTGCAACCTCGATCATTTTGCAACATTTTTCTTCTTTTCTCCTTTTTTTTTGATTTTTTTATGTCTTATTCTTTATAATAATAATATAGTAAGAATACTTCCATATTGTTCGCACGTATCGCCCTAAGGGACGCTCACCGCGTGATAGCCATTATTATTACGCTGCCATCCGGATCAATCACATCATTTTGTTATCCTCTAGGTGGCAGCTGGCTAAGCGCACAACCCGATCAGCACTTAGATTGTCAATAATATCACCCATAACAGCTCCCCAACTGCAATTGAGACTTTCATACCAAGGCACAAAACATGTTGGCCATGGCAGGGCTCGCACTCACAATTTTAACAGTCTGATGATGACAATTCCTGCGCTTTTCCACGGAACCACACATGCTCTCCTTATTATCGGGACAGAACGTAGACAACATTCCAAATTATTAGTCATAATGCTGCTGATTTCACCTAGATATTGTGCATAATTCTGAGATAAGTTTTTTGTATCCTTGGCCTATGTGTTTTTTTTTACTGAGGACAGTTCTTAGATTAACCTGATGCAAATGTTAAATGTGTACATTTTAATGTTGTTTACACTGATAAAGAGTAATCTTCATTTTCCCTCATGATTTTCCATGCAATAGTAACAGATTTCAAGTGATTACATAATGAAAACTATAACTAAGTTGAAAACGTCATTATAAATCTCTCTATTGAGACATTAAGAATTTGCCGTGTTTTCTTGACCGAACACTACATCCCTATTAATGCACAATTGTAATTTGATTCTTTCATTCCTGGCTGGATCCCATAAACTGTCGTGTTTGCCTTATCTCCTATTTGTGGGTGAAATTCAAGCCAAGTTAATGGAACTGAGCTAAATATAGATCAAAATTATTTTTTCCTCTCCCTGAGGAAAATCAAACCACCAATAGTTTAGACTTATGAACTGTATCATGAGTTACATGTACTTCTGAGTTGACATTATCAAGCCAAGCTTAAAAGTGCATTTCCGTGATATTAGTACTTTTTTTCTGCTGTGGTTCAATATTCTGATGGGGGGGTGCATTTTAATGTTTTATCAAGTGCTTGTTCACGGTCTCGTAGGCCACTGCATCCTGCAAATTTCATCCAGTGTATTTGACATGGCCATCAGATTATGCACAAATACTATACTTACGCCAATGCCTCTCAATGATCTAACTAAATACAAATCTCAACTTCTGTAGGTAAGTTGGCATGGAGGAGGAGCCTACGTCACTGTGGATGCAAAAAATGCTCTTTTAAAGTGGCATTCGAGCTTTTGATGTTACAAGTAATGTTTCAATCTGGTGCCCCATAGGGCCTTTTTGTAATTTCTGTCTGTTTATTGACAGAACCCCAAAGTACAAAGTTCTTCCGCAGAGTAGATCAAATTCGCACATAAGATTAGCACACATACTACCCCCGGCCAGGGTTCAGCTTGAGATAAAATATTAACTATTTAGGTAAGTCGGGGGGGGGGGGGGGAGGCTGATGGATCACAACATGTCCCTTTAATATAGAACGCAAGTTTTTTTGATTTATCCTGGATCCCAGTGGAGAAGGAGGAATAAAAGAAGAGAAACAATAAAGGTGTAAGGGTTGGTTGTGGATTTTAAATGGGAACCTTTTAGTTCCAGGGCCTTAGCTGAGATGGCAAGCTATCAGTGTGTTGCTGGTGTAGCTGTTATTTTGTGCCTATACTAGGAGTTCCCGTTTACACGCCTTCACAATCATACCTAGGACTTAGTGCATTTTGCGAGCTAAGTGCTGGTAGGGTTTGGTATGGGTGGTTTGATGGTGAGGATAAAAGCATGAATAGACTAAGACAATCTTCCAAAAAATTCGAAGGATTTGTGATTTAGAATCACTGTGTGATTTATATATTCTGTGGCATTAAAGGGTCATTAAGAGATTTCTGGTTTGACGGAGTGTAGGGGCACATGGCGGGAGTTTTAAATGTACCCAGGACTACAAGCGGCCCTTAAATTTCCTATATTTCCATATTTTTTACCCTCTCCTCCCTATAAATCCCTATAACTTCCCAAAATCCCTATATTTCCCTAGATTTTTTTTCTCCACAAAATTAAAGATTGCTGTTTTTTGTCCTGACATTTTTCAAAATATTGCACCCTTCAGAGTCTAAATGTTTCATTACAAGAGCTTTTAAAAAAAAAACAAGCACTACAAAATTGGGTATCCTCCATCTAAATTCAGCATGGTTGTACATGAATAAAAAGCAGTTTCACAAGTCCTTGTCAATCTTAGGACTTCTGAATTTTGCTGACTTTGTTTGAGGCATAATCTTTTGTTTAGGAATAAAAACGAAAATTCTTATGTCAGAAATCATAGCCCACTGCTTTAATATTCTGTACAAATAGTGCTATACAGAATCCTGAGTTGGTAAACTCGGAACACAACAATTGAAGTCACTTTGCTGTTTTCCATGGGAGCGGGGCCTACTCCGATTTGGTTTGGTTGATGGTGTGCAGCTGACTTGAAAACCTTATCCATTCATACGGGTCATATTGGTAAAAAAATACCCTTTTCTAAGGACTTTTGCTTACAATATGTTATCTTTTCAGGATTTTTTTTTTTTTTGGGGGGGCTTAAGGGGGCGGGGGGGGCGCAAGGCAACAAGCCCCGGAAGATCTTGGTGGCCTTTTTCAAGCTTTTTTGAAGTGCAGTGTTGAGGGAAATGACAACTCCTGCACCAAAGGACCAGATTGGCTAACACAATATGGTATGAGATGCAGATCTGCAGGTCAAAGCCAAGGTCAAGGTCCCATCTTGTGAATTAAATTTGTGTTTTCCCAGCTCTTATTCCCCTTGATTGCGTATATAAAATATGGTCCAAGCTCGTGTTCACTCTTTACAATCGACTGCATTAAAGGGGGATGTCCGATTTAAGTATATGAATTTCATCTTGATAGAATGGCCCTTCACCAAAAACCTCCTTCTGTATCTGTAATTTTCTCGTCCGCGCCGATATTTCAATCTGTTTGGATGTGAGATCTAGAAAGGTGATTTTTGTGAAGCCCCATATAGTACAGTGTAAAATTAATTTGGTCGCCCAAAATGGAGTACATTTTTCGCTCATTAACCTCCAAACCAAACACCTTTAGCCATAGATTTTCACAGGGTAAGTGAAGAAAATAGTAGCTTTCTTCATGATACCAAAAATTTTGGACCCCTTCCGGTAAAATCCGGGGTTCTGGGACGAGGCTATTAGCGATCGGGCCATGGACCTTTAACTTCATACTTGTGAAAAGAATCGGCCTACGATTCACCATTGTGGTACACAGGTTGATCTCTAAAGACCCCTATGTGACCTTTGAACTAATATGGTTAAAACTATAAATGTCATTTTCTGGTGCCAAGTTAGGTGCTGTGACCATCACACTTGCTCAAAAATACCAGCCCCAAACCTCATTCAAGTTGGACACCAGATTGACCTTTAATGGCCGTGATGTGAGCTTTGACCCTGTTTTTATGTCAAATGCAATTTCCTAGCGCAAATGAGGTTTATTTCAAGTTGCTCAAAGAACCACTGGCTCAAATTATACATGTGTATTGACTCTTTATGCCCCTATATTACCCTTGACATTACCCTTGACCACCTTTTTTATAAATCTATAAATTGCCAACCAAATTTGTAAAAGAACCACTGGCTAATTACTTGGGGTGTACAAACATACAGATTGACCTTTATGACCCCATGGTGACCTTTGACCCATGTTTTGAGACGAAAACTGTCAATGAACTTCCTGGTAATTATAACATTTGTATACAATGGATTCAATTGCTGATATTGACATAGTTTGTTACAATTAAAAGTGTGATAAGGGTAGATGGCACTAAGCAGATGGCGATTTACCACTTCTAAATACACAACTTTTGTTTGCCCAGAAATAGCAGAAGGACATGTACATTTTCCACTGTAAAGTGTGAGGTTTCCACTGTATCTCAAAATGAATAATTTAAACTTTCAGAAAACTTATTGCAATTTTTTTCCACAAAACAACGACCTCTGACCTATTGGTGATTGGGTCCAATGCAAAATAAGGTCAAAACTAAACTTCATGACATGACTTATCTAGAGTCATCCTTGAACTATTTACACTCTGCAGGAAACCCGAATTCCTCAAAACAAATTCAAAAAGGGATGGGTGCACAGTCCCGAACGCCTTTCCCCCCATCATTTATTTCAACCCACAACATGGGAATATTATCTTACAAACTTAATAATAGAGTCATAAGCGAGAGATGGCTCAATTGTTGGCATATATCTTTCTAATGAATAAAACGGAAAGGCGGCCCATTCCAATAAAAATACATACAAATTCCTATATTTTCCCTATAACTGTTTCTTGTTTATCTATCCCTATATGCTCCCTATTTCTTGTTTTTTTTTGGGCCCTATGACTTTTAGCCCTATATTTTTGCAGGTGCACTTGTAAGTCGCCCTGTTTACCATTGCTTACAGTGTGATTTTTACATTGTACACAGGAATAAAGCATGGTATAGTTTTATTTTGAACTAAAGTAGTGTTTAAGTTTTAATAGTCCACAATCTAATTAAAAAAGGCACAACTTTTGTTGTTGATCTCAGTACAGGTTTTTTAGCTAAAAGCTGTTCAATTTGAGATGCTGTTTTAATTGCAAAGAATAGGGAGTAAGTTTTAAGTGTGAAGACACCACATTATTATAGTGAATTAACCCCATGTACAGGTGGTTCTAGATGCAAGCCTTTGAAGAAAATGATAATTAAATGATTCAGAAGAGGGGCCAAACAACTTATTATCTCAGGCTAAATGTCAACCATCTAGCATGGCAACCATGGTAGGGCAACGGGGCTTGACCAGGCAACTGTGTTTTGATCATGGTCAACCATAGGTTGGAGAAATGGCACCACAGTCAACCTATGGTTGACCAAGCTGAACCCAGAGGGTGTTTTTTTGAGCAATCCCCAATGCACCAGTTTTGGGAAGTTTCACCTCAATAGGGTCATGTATCACATAAAACTCTTATCATTAACACATAAAAACCCTTAATGCTCATTTTAGCTCACAAAGCATTAGTACTTAGGATTTTTTTGCATGATTATGAAATGTGTTTGTGGGTTCTTAAAACTTTGGAACACTTTTTTATGTCTAAATACTGACACGTGTTTAGTACCGTATGGTATACAGGGCGGCATTGCAGTGCACCATGGGATTGATCAAAACACCCTCTGGGTTGGTTGATCATAGTCAATTAGCATGCTCAATGACCATGGTCAATGACCATCTTTAAATGGCCATGCTTGACAATGTCCAACCATGGTTGGACGTTTTGCCTGAGCTGTTTCCTCGAATCTATTTACACTTACAGTCTGATTAATAATTTGTTTGGACCGAATCAACATACACTAGTCGTGGACTGGTTAGCCAGAGGAACATCGCGCCCTTCTTTCGCGATGTGTAATTGGTCGAAGACTCAACCAACCCTCCGCGTCGCTTGTTGCGCTTACATGATTGTGCGTATCTCCTGTCCAAGAAATGTGTAATCCCAATGTAGAGAACCACCACATGCATTCTTGGATACCTGCATGCCTTATAGGATTGGGGAGGGTTGGAAGTAACCCTGACCCCCTTTACTTACTTCAGGCCATTGCACATATATTCTGACTCATCCCACCAATGTTGATATTTTCAACAGCCTCAAATGAATTCAGTAGCAAGTCCCACAGTTTCTAACCACCCTCTAGTGATCATTGGGATGATAAGACAAACAAGACAAAATCACATGAGCCATAATTAATCAACAAAGTCTGGGTAAAATTAATTTATAACATTCACACTCATCAAGCTTCTTATTTTTTGGTTAAAGGGACATTAACTATCTGTGTGATCACCCAACTCTACAGAGCACTGCAAAACAATCCTATGCTAATTTTTGTTTACTTTGTAGGACTATTTTTTATTTTTTTCAGTTCTGGTAATTGGCCACTATATGTAAATTTAGGTAATTGTCTGGAACCAAACTTAAGTTTACTTTTTAAATTTAAAACGACAGCATCGGGCCCATAGGAGTAGTATAATCACAGAAAACAGGTGATGCCTATTTTAAAAATTCCAGCTGCCATCTCAATACATATGTATGGTCACTACTTAGCTGCACAAGCATTGAAAGATTTTTTTTTTATTTTCATCAAATCAAATTAAAGGGTAGAGGAATTGAACAGTAGTTACTCAAATAACCTACCAATATGTTTCCTGTCGTGCATTTGTCAGCATTTTTGAAATAAACAAGTGATGCATATGCACTCATGGACACATGAGTCATTCCATCAGTTAGGACTCAAATTGTGAATGGCTTTCTATTACATCAAAAGTCTCACTACTTTTAGATAACAGTTATTTTCATTTAAGATGCACTTTTGGGTGTGTAAGAAATTGAACAACGTTTGTAGACATACGCACGCGTCTTGTCCGAGTATGATAGAAAACATGCCTGTTTGATGGACATTAGACACGTGGTCTGTGTTAAGTCTTAATTTCACAAATTCAAGTTTTTAGACATTTATTAGTATGAATTGTCAAATAATTTTTGTTACTACTGAGAGGGCATAAAATTCACCGAACAAAGATATGAATTAATGTTAATTTGTGACCAAATAAGCAAATATTGCCAGACTTGCTGTTTTGTACAATGGCGTCTATGTAACGTCCGCATTCTTAAGCATTTGGGTTCACATTTTCAGTTTTTGATGGTATATACCACACTTAAGTTTTTCTTGTTCATTGCGTGTCCGTAAACATATACATTTAGTTAGTTTGTATGATTTTGCCACTATTTTTTTTGGGATCCACCTGTAACCAAAATATTGTTGCACAAAAGAAGTGTGTACAAAAATATTTACAATTAAATTTGTCACAATTTGAAGGGAAATGACCAATACCTTACACAACTAAATACTTGTAGGTCCTCAGTGACAAAACTGCACCCTTTTGGGTAAAACTCTTGTAGTGGTTTGAAATCCCCACAGGGTGTGCATACAGAAACCATACAAAATGCAAAACCCTATGTATTAAAATGTGGACTAACACGGACACCGCAAAAATTAACCAATCTAATCTACCCATTTTCACTTTTATTTGGTACAACTTCAACATTAAACTGTTGCTTAGTGTATTCTACTCTTTCTTAGTACCACAAAATTATTTTAATCACTTCATATTGTAAATTTTTAACAACTGAGAATTTGTGAAATTCAGACGCAACACAGACACCTTGTCTAATGTCCAGCAACAGGCATGTTTTTTATCATACCTCGGACAAAACACATGCGTATGTCTACAACTTTGTCAATTTCTTGCACACCCAAGGTTCATCTTACATGAAATACTGTTCAAAAGTAGTGATACTTTGATGATACAGAGGCATGTCACACTTTGAGTCCTACCGATGAATGACCCATACTACTCAATGATTAGATCGTTGTACCAGGACTACGTCCTCTGTATAGATTTCAGAAAGCCATGGTTATTGTCATTATACATTACTCTATTCCAAGTTGCACATTACAATGCTTCCCTGTAATTAGGCTTATTCTTTGAACCAGTTTTGTTTGGAACAGTTGTCTATAAAACAACTAAGGAAGAAAGTGCAAAGGACGTAAATAATTTTGTTAAGAATGTTACCAGTTATAGATGGATTTGAATCTATTTTGTTACAGATTTGAGGAAATTGAACCCACTCTCGGACATTGATGTGCGTTGCCAATCCTGTGTATATTTGCCTCAATAAAGGGTTCGTTCATACCTTGCTGCACTGTTCCGGGTTGGCGAAACTTTGCAGTGCCTAAGTGAAGATATATCATCCCTTGCTGCAAGCACTCACGTACTACTGCAGCTGAAGTTAAAATAATTTACCTTGTTGCAGTACGCAATGCCCGTATACGGACAGAGACCGTAATTCGATCACTGCAAGTGGTGTATTATGAACGAACCTTTAGAGTCACTTAGAATAAGCCAATATCCAGCCTGATATTGGGGTCTAAGACTAAGCATTTTTGGACTCTCTATGGCAATTGGTGCTTGATCAAAAGTAAAGTTTTTAAGCCTCTCCCCCCCATTACTAGTTGTACATCTTTGGATTTGACTTAAATCATTATCATTACCGCACAAAATCTGTCATTCTGTAAAAATTCACCAATTTGTGTTTATTGATTAATTACCTTTCTCACACTGAATTTCTGTCACAAGATCATGTATTGTAATTTAATATACCACTTTTTGGGTTTTGCCAGTCCCTCTTTGACAAAAAAAATCATGCTGGAGGAGGTATAATCACCAGCATAGGATAACCACTGCAAACATATAAGTTAGCTTTTTGTCCCCCACAACATGTTATTGCGGTTCCGAGTATCATGCGATGGAAGCCTTTCTGTCATCTGTATGATGCAACTGGTGAAGAAAATTATTCACTCTTCTGACTTAACTGAATAGTCATGACCTTAAATGTGGCATGATGAGATCATGTGACCCTGTAAAGATCATGTGACCCTGTGAATAACCAATTAAAATAATTCAATTTTCAATTTTCAATAAATTGATTATAAAGATATTATATATAGGCGACCACCGTAACTGCGATTTGGAACCTGGATCAATATTCATATGGTCATCCATTAGAAATGTGCATGCGCCGGATCCTGTTGACCGCATGTTGGTACCTCATTCTATGCCAAATGAGTGAATATGTGAATAAATTGGTACCCGCAAATTATGGAAATCAGGGAATATGAATAACTTGTACACCATGCTATATGAATTGAGAAGATGCGCTTCAGCAAAGAATGTTACAGCTTTTCGCTGGAGCGTTTAGCTATTAGAGTTATAATAGCCATAGGATCTGTTGGGGCCTCTAATTATGCACTGCTAATTCTTGTGTGAGGGTGGACCAATACCATCTCTGCTGACTCAGAGCAGTTAGATTTGTTTGCGGCTACACAGTGTCATGATATTGTAGTCAGATTCTTATTGTCCATTTAAGAATTGCTGAATATGCCTTAAACAGACACACGTGTTTTCTTGCATTAGTGCTGCTTGCCTGAAATCAACAAAGCCACCATAAAAAATATGAAAGTCACAATCATTATTTACTTTGACGAACAACCAATTGTAAGTTTTTATACCCACACAACCATAAAAGAACATGGCCAGGTAATAAGATTAAGTGTAACCATCCAGGATTAGACCTGAGACATTTTGAATCTCTATGTGGTATGCTCTACCAGATTGTGAGCTGCAAGAACAACGACAAATATCCATCAACTGAACTATTTTGTCTGACCCATAACATTTCATCTTTGCAGAGTGTGACATGTGAGCCATACTGGGATAAATACTACGATGGCACAAGGTCGTAGTCTTGTCTTCAACACGCGTGTTCACACGGAAGACATTTACAGAATTATCTAGTCTTCTTACACAGCACCTTTATCACATGCTCATTCAGTCCAGACCAGTGCTCTTATTAGCAAGCTATCAGGACCAAGATGGGGCAAGAACTGTAGAACAGGTAGGATATCTATGTGGGATCAGCTTTATTAAATTTTTGTCCCCATAACAGTGGTGGCTTTACTGATAAGTTGTCATGAATGGATGTATTTATTTCTGTAATATGGTATGTGTGTCCTGTTTGGCTGACTATTTTATTCAAAAAATGCAAATGGTGCGCCCGCAGGCGGAGTGCCCTTTTCTCTGTCATTGGCGTCTGGGCCAGACTCCCTCAAAATGTTTCTGTGGGGTTCGCCACTCCTCCCGCACAGCGAGTCTGTTTTTGCATTCCCAGCATATGCTGTACCCATTTATACTCTGGTGGAGAGAGGCAAGCGAGGTAAAGTGCCTGCCCAAGTTCACAACACATGTGGCTGTACAGCTGCTCGAACCCACAACCGCTTATCTTATGAGGCGACGCTGATCCACTGCACCACATGTGCCCTCATGTGCCCTCTAGTGAATTTATTATTCACTGTACCAACAAAACATACAACCATCCCATGAACTTTTAAACTATGGTTGGGGGGGGGGGATGGATAGACCTGCATCTCCTTCTATACTTTGAGTTAGCCGGACCAACCACCAAATAGGCATGCCTCATACAGTGGGAACTGATCTGGAATAAGTGAGGGGCCAAGACAATCGCAAGAGATTGGGCAGTGTGTATTAATGTGTGCGTGTGCCCAATTCTGTGCAAATTCTCGAGTACATTTGGTTACTTTACGCGCGCCGATAACCACCAAATCCTGCCTATTTGGTGGTAATCCAAAGTATAGTTGTAGCTAGCAGGTGGTCAAAGTAGTGACTTTCGGTGACAAAAAAAGTGAAAATGGGAGACTTTAATTTAGAAATGTTTAATTGGGAGTCTTCTTAGAGAGTTTTTGCCCATATAAATTAAGGATTTTTATGCAAATTTGGCCATTGAAATTGCTCATTCGTAAAGCAAAATTGTGTACTTTTTGAAGCAACTCTGTCCCAAAATGGTATAGTTTACTACGACCAATTACCAACACAACTGTGCATAAATCCCATGAATTTGAAAATTTAGGGTGCTCTTAAAAAATGTGCTATATTATTGTTTTTTAACATTTTCCGATAGAGCTCACTATAGGTAATTGAATTCCAGTAATTATGTACCACACTTTGTAGCATCCTTTTAAGCTGTTTTTAAATTAATATATTTAGTGCCATATTTGGTTTAGAATCGGAAGTAAGCAGGGTTCTATGAATTACCACCTCGACTCTGGTATACAGTATGATATATGTAGACCCCATGTGCAATTCGGTCCCCGGGTGACCTGGTTTCTTCAAAGATTAATCCTGGTTGTGGTCTAAAAGCAAGTACAGAATTGGTGTTTCTATAATAAGCAGTGTCTTTGTGATTTTACGCATGTGATAATGTGTTTGTATGTAACATCCCAAGATTTTGCTTAAATTTGACCAGAAAGCATGCCTGAAGTTTAGAACCACAGATTTGGTTCAGATTTGTTGTTAATATTTTCCAGGGCCACATGTAGCAAACCAAATGAGTCGCCCGAGGTCAAATGTTCCATTTTCAGAACTGTTTTCAGACATGGAAATCCTAATTGACCCACGACAGAAAATAAGAAATACAACATTCGCCTTCAGTTGAGCCATTTTCCTCAACATCTATCTCTTTGGGAAAACTAAAACACCTATGTTTATAACAGTAGTCATTTACTAACAACTTGCTGTCCGCAAACACTATAATCCAGCTGATTGACTGTAGCATACATAGATCACTGAAGTCTCCTTGAGGACTAGGCTTTGCCTAGCTAGCCAGGCAGGATATTCCTCGTACTATATGCTCACGTGATCACCCCAAAGCTCAAAAGAAGAGTTTCCTAACCTGTCTTACAGAAATCCCTTTGTTAAAACCAGCTTGGGGATAAACTAGTAGTAGCTTGTCATTGTGTATGACATTTTGATATCTAATCAAGATACGTAACGTGAGTGGAGTTTAGAGCTCAATTGTTAATTTCAGAAACTACACGGCCTGTGAGCCTACAGTCAGTTTAAGACTAAAAATGCCTCATGACAGTGCAGATTGGTCCTCCCTGTCATTAAAAGTCAGAAACGTGTGTGATATAAATCGTGTAGAATTCTAGAAAGTGATACAGGGGTCCCCCAAGAAAGGGTACATGGTAGAAAAAATTTATCACTTGAAGTGCATTTCATGATCTAGTGCTTTCAGTTTTGTTTTATGTTAAAATGTCTCCAAAAACGAATTATTTCCAAAATTTCTGTTGATTATGGGCGTTTTTGAAAGTTATCAGCAAATTGCTTCATAGTCACCTGTTTCATAGGCCTTTTTACAGACAAAAATAACAAATCCTGAATTTTTCTCTAGTGTAGCTTTAGAATCTGCAACTTAAGATTAAGCCAACATCAGAACAAGCTGAAAATTTGGAACATAGGAAATGCGACCTTAGTTTTCAAGGATATCTGTTGAACCTAAACAAACAAAGGTTCTCGAGGATCACAAGCACCTTTAATACAACAAGTCTGCGTATTGCCAGTCCAATTTGAAAAAAGGAAGATACTGCTTATTTATAATACCGGAAGCACTCTATGCCACAGGCTTATCCTAAATGTCGCCCAGATTGTGTGTGGGAGTCAGCATAGAACTAGTTTTTATTAAGTTTTGTGAGATTACATTTCCATTAAAATGTTACAGATTTAGAGGGAACGTATCCTGTTGTCACTCTGGCGAAGGTGAGAATTTTATATAGACCACATATTCTATTTATAACACTAGACTAGCAACGCCAGCTCAAAAGCCGTAACCATCTTTCGCCCACGCTACTTCATTTCCATAGCCGTGGTGTCCCAAATAATTCTTCATATATTCGCCTGATTACATGCATAGGGGTAACCAATTTATTCCTTAACTCTATAAATATCACGCATTTTCATAGAATTGATTACCGTTTCCGGGCCAACAGGTTACGGCGAATGCGCGTACGCATGCGATTTCTCAAAAAAGAATGGCTCCGTAATGAATATGTATAATTTCCAAACACTGTTACAACGTGATCCCGCCTATGTCTCAACTTCGGCACTTGACGACCTCTCTGTTCATTAATATACTCTGTGTATAGACCATATACACATAGTAAAATGAATCATCTTCTCTTTTAAGGTTGCTGTTGAAATAAAGAGTTGTCTAAAAGGGTTTAGAAACTAAGGTCATTCGTTACCCTACCAGTGCTGTACCAAACTAAGTCAATGATCCCACAATGCTTCATTCACCAATATGCAGAGATCAGATTGGTGGAAAACATCAGCACTTGGAAACTTTCAATTCCTGATTTTGAAGTTGCTGTTGTTTTCACCTTTTCCTTTTGTACTGTACACTTGCTTACCCCTAGAATCTGATATATATCACATGACAGTACAATACAGTATTGTGTCAGCACTGTGAAATGAAATGCGGTGCAATGTAGTATAAAGTACATCAAGAGTATATAGTGCAGTACAGTTGACTTTGACTTTGACTTTACTGCACATAGGACGGGGTGTCCCCTTGCTCTTTCTCATGATTATTCTCACTCCCTTCTGGGTGCCTGCCCTCTTATGCAAATAGATTCACATACTTTTTTAGGTCCAAAGCTGTCGTATCCCTGGGGGGATCTGTTCCGTCCCTCTTGCTGGTGTGGCGACCTGGCTTCCTACACTTGTTGAAGTCTTGCGTATAGGCTTGGGTATGGTAATCTGTGTTTCGGCATCCTGACGACATGTCCAACCACTTCGCGTCTCCTGGGGACTGCATCCGTGATGGTGCATGTGAATGTTCAGACTCTGTCTAATTTCATCACTTTCTAAGTTTGTCCAAGAAGGTTCACTCCTCAGGATGGACCGGAGACTCTCATCTCAAAGCTTTCTAGCTTTTGGCAGTCAGTCTTGCGCAAGACCCAGACTCTGTTCCATAGTGGCAATGGGGTGAGTAAAGTGAGACTGGTATCTCTGACTTTGAGCGATCATTTTGATTTCAATGATTGCTCCAGATGGTTTTCCGTAGTCTACCGAATGCATTGACTGCCATTCTTGTAACGCCTCTTGATGACCGCTCCTTAACCGAAGGCAATTACTTCCAAAGACAAAGTCTTTTACTTTGTCAATAGGTGTTGGTTTAACGGGTGATGTCTCTTGGGTCATATCGGACATGATCTTGCATTTAGCTGGGTTGATCTTCATTCCCCCAATTTAGGCGCAGGCCTTTTTCCAGTTCTTCTGTGGATAGTTGTAAATTTTCAAGCCTTTCCAGCAGGGGTTGTTGTCCTCGGCATAACGAATGTTGTTGATTTTCCATCTCTTCCATTTGGATTCCGGAGCCCAGGTTTTGAACTCCTCCATTACAAATTCTAGAAGAGATTGAAGAGGCATGAGATAGAAGGCATCCCTGTCCTCACACCAACCTAGACTTTCGAACCAGTCAGTGAGTTTTCCTTTCAACCACTACTGGCATATGGTTTGTCACACATCTTTTCAATTAGGTCTCCCACTGGCTGTCTACTCCAATTGATCTTAAAAGACATTTCAGAGGCCTCTCTCCAAATTGTATCAAATGCTGCTTTAAACTCTTACAAAGTTCCAGTGTACTAGAATGGCGTCTTTCTTTGGCCTTCTCTAGCACTTTGCGAACAATAAATTACAGCATCAGTATACCTCTTGATCTTCTAAAAAACACATTGTTCTCCTCCAAGGTAGTCATCTATGTGTCCTGGATCCGGTTCCGGATCATTCTACAGAATATTTCCCTGGGATGGCAGTAAGTAATTGCTCTATAGTTGGCTGGATCTAGTTGCCTTCTCACCTTTCTTGTATAATGAGTTATCAGTCCCTTGCTCCTGTCTTCTGGAATTTCCCCCTTCTACCCAGCCAATGTTGATTATTTTCAACAGTAGCTTGTCTCATAGTTGGGCCACCTGCTTTCAGGGTTTCAGCAGAGATTTTTTTCCCATCCACATGCTTTGTTTATTTTTTTTCATTTCTTAATGGCCTCTTTCTACTTCCTCTATTGAGAAAGGCCATGCCTGTTTGATTTAGAATTGCCAGGTTCTGGGATGGAGTGAAGTATTTCTTCATCTCTGGGGAATTCAGTGTTGAGGTGTGGCAGGTTTTGTTGAAGTGTTCTTCCCAGCACTTCATTACTTATCTGGAGCAGTTTTGAGGAGCCATGTTTTGTCTTTGGCAGCTTGCTGGGCAGTTGAGCTCTCACTCCCTAGTCACGGACCACGTGAAGAGTTCAAGGCTGTTGTTCCTAGCATTTGCATCTTCCATCTCTTTAACTTCCCTTTCGAGGCAGCTTCTTCTTCCAGCTCTTTACTTGAGATAGACCTTCTGTTCAGTTTGGAGATTGGACTTATTATGTGAAGTTGGGTTGTTCATCATTTGGACCTTGCTGACCTTCTTTGATGACATGCCTTTCTTACTTTTCAGGAGCCCTTAATTTGCCGGGCCCTTTTACACACCCACTGTGTCCTCTGGTCTTTTAAATTGGTTTTTTCCTTGAAGTTGGTCCATAGCCCCCTTCAATCATCATGTCTTCTTTCTTCTAATTGGGAGGAGTGGTCCCAAAGGCAACCACCTATCTTTGCACAGATTCTGCCTGCAATTGCTGGGTCGCTGAATCGACAGTATCAGTAAAGTAAAAGATTTTATTCTGAGAAACTTTTTGACTGTAACTAGTGGCAGCCTCCATGTCAGGGAATGTACATCCCCAGCTCTGGTCAACTTGTGCCATAAGCACAAGATAGCTTCCAAATTATTATTACTGTACTATCACTAAACCGTTACATCTACCTTACTTCAGCGCACAGAACTTATGGACTTGGAGAGGTTGCATGCCAGTCATCACAGTAACAATCGTAACAGCCATGCTCCTACAAAGATGCAGATAGTGCTAGGTCTGGGTTCTTAAGGCTCATTCATCTGCCTCCAAGGCTGTGGGACATCAGAGGATGGAAGAATATGAAAACAGGCCTGGGACTGAGAGTTGCCATTAATATTTTATTACATGTATGGGTACTTACCTTGGATGTCCGGTGATTGTGGAGTTAATGTCACAGAATCCCACCGTCATGGTAACCAAGTGATGTTAAAAAGAGGCTTTTGTAGTCTCTGCAGCATTAAGTTCACAATTATCTATACAGAGTAGCAGGAGTTTTGTAAGTGTTGGTTAGCATTGTACTTGTAGGGACCAAGAAGTGCTACACAGTCAGATTCCCCAGTTTGGTGTATACCTTATAGTAGGTACTCCCATGTGTAGTTTGACTATGGAGTACCTGCTATTGTGATACCTGAACCATATCAACAGATTAGGTACCTATGAGTGCACACTTTACCAGACCGACAGCAGGGTTGGCCTCTGATGAACACAGCCAATGGTGTGCTCTGAAGTCACATCTACCTAAATGGTTATGTCTCAGGTACACAGTAATGGGTCTGATGCAGTTGATTGGTACTCACTGGGTACTAACCTCCTTTGTACAGAGTACACTTGGAGTACCTTGTACAAAATACATTTGGAGTACCTAGTATGTTGGACTCATCTGTTTTGTACAGAGTACACTTGGAATACCTGTGCATTATTCACCTTCTTTGTAGAGTATTTGGGGTAGTGGCATAACCAGTTGGGGCAGGAGGATGAGAGCCCTTACTCAGAACTCTTTCCCCCACTGTCACCCAAATGAACTGGCCGTTTGTGCAGTGTGAATGGAGTACATCTGCCACCCCCACCCCCACCCTAATTTGCAAAAGTCTGATTATGCCACTGATTTGGATTATCTACTTCTCAATTCCAGAAAAATACCACACTAAAATTTTTAAATAAAAAAGTAAAAAAAGAGATAGCAGTTCAGAAAGGTACTGGATTCTAATCCTATTGGGAGTTGTAACTGTGTAAAAGACTGGTTCAAAGTTAGTTACTGCTCTTGATAATTTAATTGTGATCTTTTTTTTATTGTCTTTATATTACTGGGATTGGATTATTGACACAAAGTGGCATCAACAAAGTAGCTATAGAAACATTGTCATTCAGTGTATAGATCTCCTGTGAAATCTGCCGACTCCTAACTACTTCACAAAATGGAGGCGAAAATGTCCATCTTTTGGAGGTGTCTTATATGAGGACTTCACTGATATTTTTTTCTGTTAATATTCCCAATAAGTCTCACTATAGGATTAGAATTCTGTACCGTTTCTAACTTGCATCTGTCTTTTTTACCAAATTTAGTGTTGGCATTTTTGTGGAATTGGGAGTAACACATAGGGTACATCATAGATCAGGGGTTCTCAATTGTATTAACCAAAGGGCTAGAAAATGCAGAGAATGTTTGGAAGTTCCCTACTTGAGGGCCAAATGCACCTGAATTTCTTATGTTTCTCTATATTTTAGAGCGAGTCGAGGGCCAAAAATCAATGGTTGGTGGGCAGGATTTGGCCGCCTAATGACTGTGATAGATCCTACTACTTCTGTATACAGGGTTCCCCCTTCCTCATTGTACCACACTCACTGAGGCACGAATCCTGCTGTGTATCATGAAAGTATTGCTATTGTAGTTAGCAAATGACTATAAGGTTGGTTTGGTTTTGATACCAGATTGAGACATCTTTTAAAGGCACTTTAAAAGTTAGGGTTCAAACTCTGGCCAATTGTTAAGAGACAGACTTGGCTCAGGAAGCACATTTCTGACAACTGCTGAATACCCTGGATACTCTTAAATCCTAGATGTAGTCTTAGACCAAACCCAGGCAATCCACATGTAACATGTTTGATGGACAGGTACTCGACAACATCTGCTGCTACTGCTGGCTACAAACACAAACAGGCCCTGCACTGAACTTGTGAGTCAATGTTATAGCTGATGTCAAATTTATGTCAGGTATCTATAGCAATGCAAACATGGCTGCAGTGTAGAATTACTGTATAGCAGGTTAATTTCACAGGGTGATTATTTTCACACTTTACAAAACAAATTTAAAACACCAAAATATTCAGTACTGTACAAATAGTGAAAAATTAACCCCTCAAATATACCCTACTAAACAGCAGATCATAAGGATGTACATTATCGTTCATATAGTAAACTACAACTATTTTTTAACTAAACTTATATGGTTTCTGAATTGAAGGAAGGAAAAAGAATTGCATAATTTTTGTAACAAAGCTATGGCAGATAGACTTGGGAGCCAGCTAAATTTCATATTTAAAAGTACTAAAGCATGTTCTTTTTTCCATCTTTCTTTTGGCCCATACTCCTTAAAATGTGAAAAAAGCTGAAAAATATGTCGGCCTAGTGAGGTCAACACTCAACCCAACCTCAAGTCTTTGGTTAAGTCTATGGTAGTCCAGGGATTTCAGCAGGATGTGCATCGTGGGTGGGTCAGGTAGCAATGCACAAAATTGCAGGTAATGGGCTGGGTTCTCCGGAGTTAATGTTTCTGGATGGTATATGCTGCCAAACTTTCACTCCCAGGGGCTGCAGCAAACAGAGATTAGGTCCCTAAATGGGAAGTTTGTGGACTGGAATATGATGAGCCAAAATTATCTACCTGAAATTTAAATTTTGAGAATTTTGCCTTGATGTAAGCCCAATCAAAGGCACTTGGATCTGAATTTCTTAGTCTTTGAAATCTTCAGCCCTTGCAAAGGGGGGTTATCAAAGCTGAAATGGATTTAAAATTGTAGTAAGTGGAACAGAAAAGAAGGCTGAAAGTGGGGCATGAGGACAGCTCATCCCCACCAACTCAAATATGAGTACTCTCCCAGTGCAGAGAGTTGGTTACCTTAAGCCCCAGTCACACTGGAGAGGCGATTGCCTGGGATTGCCCGCGATTGAGAATCGTGCGAGCGTCCAGGCCATCGTAAGATTTGGTGTCAATCGTGTGTAGCACTCACACTATAAAATTCATCTACGATCATCTACGATAAATGGCACGATTGGTGGTGGGATCAACAGTGACACAGACCTCCTTGGTGGTGACACGTTGGTGGCACAACGTCCTCACAAGCGCGCGATTGGTCTATATACGTGCGATTAATCGCAGACACTCGCAGGATAGGCGTACATAGTCTTCCACCAATCGTGCTATTAGTCGCACCACTCTAAAACAATGACCAATCGTCCGATAGTCGGCGACTACATACGACTTGACGTGCCCCCATCGC
Source organism: Ophioderma brevispina (assembly GCA_023653785.1). NCBI lineage: Eukaryota > Metazoa > Echinodermata > Ophiuroidea > Amphilepidida > Ophiodermatidae > Ophioderma > Ophioderma brevispina. The sequence goes on from JAMKCH010057601.1 coordinate 25,044, forward strand.
ACGACCAAATGCGATTGTAGGCGATTGTATGCGACGGTCAAACCTTGGTTCAATCGCATAAAGGTTTTTGAACATGACCGAAAACCTCTCTGCGACAGGAGGGAAATGTGCGACTACCTGCCACAGCCCGCGATTGTCGCCGATCAGTGGCACACCTTTTTAAGATTGCCGAAGACTGCTTGTGTTTGCCAATCGCAACTAGTCGCATCTAGTTGTAACCTGTCGTATCTCCCAGTGTGACTGGGGCTTTAGTTCTAAGTAGACACTGTACAGTTGATGGTGTGATAACTGATGTACATCAATTTATAGGGAAATTCAGGTGTTTGAAACTCAGTGGCTATATGAAATAGGACAAGTCTTTTTATAGCCAAACAGTATTTGTTATGGGCAAGTGTGCTATATCTAATGTTTACTTATGCATGACATATTGTTGTCTCTAGCTGCAGTGCTAGCTAGGGGTTTTACATTAAGCTTTGTAAGTAGCCTGATAGGGCATGTGTAAATTGAACTGTGATTTTTATTATGTGTTGTGTATTAACTGAAATATGCTATAGACAAGAATATAAACAGGCATAGATTTAAATGCTAGCTAGAATTTTGTCATATGTGCTTGAGTCTCAGAACTTATCTAAAGCAATATTCTTAATTTGAAAAAAAAGGAAAATTATGGTGCATTCTTAAATTATTAATATGCTTAATAATTTAATATGTTAGTAATGTTATGTGCTGTACAGCAACAGATTCAACCCAGAATGGGGAGTAAGTTTATAGACCATTTTCCTCCTGAAGCGAATGTTTTGTATATTCCCAGTGAAAATGACTGTCATAAAAATTATTTTCACACAATTTAGATTTGAAACTTTGTTGAGGGGTCCCAATTCTCAAAAAAATTGCTGGAGATTGATTGAGGCTAGCATTTGTAGATATAGCAAATGGGTTGTAAAGTATTGTGTGTTTAATAGCAGATTTGTGGATATTGAAGAAGAAAAATTGAATGGGATTGTTTTTAGGAATTTTTCCTAAGCACATAAAGTTACTGGATAATGTGGCCTTCAATATGCACAAATCAGAATGAGGCTGTGGATCATGAAATGCCCCCTGTAAGTCGCTTTTTAGAACCGATTTTATAAAAAGAATAGTACATCAATGCAAAGGGTTAGTCATATGCATTGCAATGTACTTGAAAATAAGGAAATGTACACCCAAACCTATATGCAAATGAAAGTCATAGGAATCTTGAAATATCATCACATTGCAGCCATAAGGGCAAACTTAACTTCAAAGCAAGGTGTGAAATCCATACTACATACCCCTGTGGAACATTTAAGTGTGGATTGCAAATGAGGTTACCCAATAGGCTATATTCCATTTGATATCCATACTCCATTGTGAAAGAATTAATCAGAGTCTTGCTCGGAGGGAGTGTGGATTTCAAATGTAGTTACCCCATGGGCTATTCCATTTGATGTGCATATTCCCTGTGGAAGACTTAACCAGAGTCTTCCACAGAGGGAGTGTGTATTTCAAATGTAGTTACCCAATGGGCCATTCCATTTGCTATTCATACTCCCTGTTGGAAGATTTAACAAGAATCTTCCCCAGAGGGAGTGTGGATTTCAAATGAGGTTATCCAATGAGTTGTTCCAATTGATTTCCATACTCCCCAATGGATTTCCATACTCCACAGTGGTGGTATGAATTTCAAATGGAATAGCCTAGTGGTGCCTTCCTGCCAACCATAAGAAAAAGACAGTCATGCATTGTCAGGTAACTTGTGTTGTACATTGTTTATGCCCATGATATACTTGCTGTCGCAATATGCGACTGTAAAATCGCTAATGAAAAAACGCTTGTAGCGTTTTGTCAATCGCTTCCAGCATCAATGTTGCTGGGAGCGTCGGAACGATTGAGTTGAATTCAAGTCAACTGGCTTGTGTCAAGTCGCCTGGGTATGCTAGCGACTTATCGATTAAAGACACTATCAGTGATTTGAAAAATATTTGAAATTTGCAGGAATAGCTTCAAAGTGAAGGATACGTCTGTAGAATTCTCATAAGTAACCTTTTCCAACTGACGAATTGACAGAAAAGGAAGAAAACGGCAGTGTTCCAAAATACGATTCCCCATTCAGTTACGTGTTGTAGTAAGTGTCCGAACGGACAGTAATGACTAAAATTTCCTATTCTGTCTTTATTAGGTTGCTTCTGGTCTTATCATTTGCAGGGTATGTTAGGATACCTGTACTTGTTACATACATGCAAAAATCTGATTTTTGATGATTTTTTCGATTTTCTGATTTAGCAAATCACTGATAGTGTCTTTAAATATCGGCAGTCGCTTTTCCAATTGGTGACGGAAGTGATGTCATAAAGAATGCTGCGCTCCTTGCGATTGCTTAGTATATCATGGGCATTAGGGTCTCATTCTTTGAGGATGTATGAAATATCAGATTTGTATGTTCAATTATGCACAGCATTTGGTTATGTATTTGAGGCAACTGCTGCATTACCAGATATCTTCATGCTTGCGACAACTAATCATCACCCTAACTATATTCTTAGTCAACAGAAGTTCAAGATCAATAAGGCTGAAAACCCAAGTTGGTGTCTCCAAAACAAAAAAGCAGAATTTTTCTACTCATTTTGAATACAGTTACAAGATGCATCACCTACAACAATAATGATTTGCAGAACATCAGAGGTTGATTTTAAGTCACCTTCATAAGATATTGGCTTTTAAATGTTTTTGTTCTTGGGCATTTCACATAAGAAAAAGATTTGCTGATTTTTTACAAATTAAATAAAGATTTGTGGTACTATTCATGTTAAAAACTAAAATGGTACATTTTTTAAAAAATGTGTGGTTTACCTGAAACCTTTTTATAATTGGTTTTCTTTTATGATCATTGTTATTTTGAATGCAACTATGTAACTGTTTGAGTAAAAATTTGTATACTTATTTATCATGCTTTGAAATTCAATAGACGGTGCTTAACTATTTTTTTGTCAAGCAAATAATGTTCCAATAATACACATAATTTTATCTGTGTATCTTGTTTGATATTGAACAAAATTCCCTGTACATCACCCTATGAAGTATTATATACTTCATTAATATATTCTTGTTTATTGATTGGTTGAAAGTGTGTCACGTTAAAAATAGATACACTATATCATTGAGGATGTGTCGAAAAATACTATTCACGTCCGTAAATAGTACCTTCAAGCCGTATATATTCTGTTCCCTCGTAACGAACGTCGCAGTTCATAGATCATGAATAGTGATGACATTTGATATGTACACGCTACAGAGACTATTTTCTACCCGCATTCACCATATGGCAGACACCCAGAAATGATTTAATGCGATCGTAATATGTAGGATGTCAACCCTATGTATTTCTCCCTGTCCTTTCGCAGACGACATATCGACATCCGAGGTCAACTCAACGAAATCATAACAAGTCAGATGAACGAGTGATTACCAGAGTAAAACGCCGCGTTTTATAAGCTGAGTGATGATGACGACGATCAAGTTCAAGCGACGATACAAATAAGCAGATCAAGTATAACCTCGCCTTTGCGATTTTCAATGAGGCAGTGTGAGTGTATTTTAAAGCTTGCCGGCGATGTTCAGTTCTGACGTATGACACTGCCAGTACCAGCTCGATAACCCAGGCATGCAGGTCAGGTTTAGTTGGAATTTGACTCACTTTGAGTCATGACTGTTTGCATTAGCCGTTTTCGAAACTGTTTGGAATTTGACTTTTAAAAAAAATATTTGAAGATTAAACTAGAAGTGTAGGCCTACATGAAATTTATGGACGCAGAAATAGCCTCAAGATGAAGACGTGTAGCCTAGGCCTAGGATGTGGGCAGTTTAATCTTCTAATTTTATTAAATTTCTTTCAACCAATCAATAAACAATGAATATATTAATAAAGTATATAAAACAAATATATACTGCCAAAATTCGAGGCTCTGGATTAAAACTATGGGCCCTCGGTGACATCAATAGTACTATATTGATTTCACCTCGGGCCCTTAGTTTTAACCAGAGCCTCTCATGGCAGTATATATTTGTATACTATTTTGTTTTGTGCATCTGAAAAAAAATGATCTGTAAAATGTTGATGATCTTTTAAAGGGGCACTTCATGATCTGCAATCTTGTTCTACCCCACCCCTGACGTAGCTTTTATATAATCAGAACCATTGCGCTAAGTGTAGTATATGTGCTTAATTTTACTGTATCTAACTCTGGAAAAAAATTTTAATTGGGTATTTTTTGTGTAAAACATTTGCTCATAAATCATATGCACCATCATAATCAACTGAAATTTTGGAAGAAAGTTGTTGTTTTTGTTGAGGGTATCTAATGATCCATAAATAAAAATTAAGTTGCCTGGATCATGAAGTGCACCTATAAATCCAAGGTCGCAAAATATAGCTGGTATGCTAGAACAGAGTGAATGTGATGATTTTATATTTACCCCTCTCCCAAAAGTGCATTTATTGATTTATTTATTCAAAATATGTCAGATTTCAAATTTGTCAAAGACTGTTCATGCGAGATCCATGAATTGCTTTCCAATACCTCCTGTACTTTCTAGGAAAAAAATTGAGCAAAATGGGGGCATGTTGTATCCAGTGAAACATCATTTTGTAAAACATTATTTTTTACTGTTGTTTGCTTGATATCATTAATATTGTTGTGCAATATTATCATGTTATTTTACCAAAAGTATTTGTATCACTTTAAGATGCATTTTTATTATCCCCCTGGGCTTGAAAGCAGAAGGGTGATTAATCTTATCAAGTCAAGGCGTCCTCGGCGCGGCGGCGTCCAACCCAATCTTGTGAACGCGATCAACATGAGACCCATAAGGGTTTTGGTGATGTAACTTGGTGGGGGATCGGACTGCCCATGCCCTTCATCTGATTAGATTGATGGGCGTGGCATATGCGAATTAGGTGCCTAATTTGCATAATTAATGTATTAATTTGGGTATTGTATTTTTACCCAACCTCTTGTTAACGCGATAACATGATACCCATAAGGGTTATGGTGGTGTGACTTGGTGGGTGGGATCGACTGCCATGCCCTTCATCTGATTAGATTATGGGCGGGGCATCTGCTAAATTTAGTACCTAATTTGGCATAATTAATGAGTTAATTTGGGGTTTTTTTTACCCAACAATCTTGTGAACGCGATAACATGATACCATACAAAAAAAAAGGGTTATGGTGATGTGATTCCTTGGTGGGTACTACAAAACAGGGTGTGTATTGCTCAATACATAGTGAATGAAAGCTATTGAACTGTGCCGCGTGAAATTGAGATTTTATGACCATATGCATATGGAGATATTATCATTTTGCACTGAAGCTGAATTTTGCCTCTCAAAACCATTGAGTTTTTTTTTTTTAAAATAAGTAATCAGTAGAAATTCTTGTCAATGTTATGTATTCTGTCAGTTGTCCATTGCTCTTATTGAAAGTTGCTAAATATTGGCCCTTAGTTTATTGGCGTGTAAAAATAGGTTGTATAATACTGACGAGAAATAAGAATTAGCTGATGGTTCTACTTTTAACAAAATTAGTCTGCATTAATCTTTAGTATTTTGGCATGATGGGAAACGCCACTTTTGACATACTTGCAATCTGTTTTTTAATGCTTTTCGCTCATGTGAATCTGTTCTTTCTTCTTTGTCATTAATTGTCAACATAATTTTTGGGTAAAGAAGAACATTCATCTTTTTTTTTTGAAATCAGGTGGAGTCGTGTTCTCTATAGAGTGCCATATGTTATTATTACAAGGCGGGTTATGGTTGGCCTAAGATGGAAGCACATGCAATTGGTCCCACATGGTTTTGTATATCAATGTTGTTTGTATCAAACAATTGCAATGTAAAAAGAAAAAATCAAAACATTTGTTGTTATTTGTGTTTCTGAGAGCTGTAGATGAAGGATAAAGAGGCATTTGTGATTTCAGCACCTCCTCTTTTAATCTTGTTCACTAGATATCTTGAGAAGCTTATTCTCAAAATATGAGTTAATCTCGATCTTGCGGTTTTTGTGGGAGGAATAATTCTCGTTTCCCACGGTCCCATACGACCGTGCTGTAATTTCGGTCTGTTACGGACATAAAATACAAAATTGGCGAATTCCTTCCATAGATGCGACCGAATTTGCACGTAAGATTTGGCACACATGGATTACTAAAGGCTAGACAGTTCAGATTATATAAAATTCAACATTTTTTAGGTAAGTCGGGGGACGAGGCTGTGGATCACAAAATGCCCCTTTAATATATTTCTTGAATGTACTCAAGTTCTCATCCGTGCGGCAAGCGTATGTAACTGCATGGTGACAGATCATGTTTTAAGGTCCCTTCATCTTCACTGCATTGTATGATACCATCTCTGATGCAACACAGTAGCAATCCCAGTTTTACATTACATTGCAGTCCTACTGCTGTGTTGGGTAAGCCTTGATTTTCATCCATTTTCACGCACTGTTGCAGTGCATTGAATATGAAATGGACCTTTTAGTCTACTTACTAGATTTTAAATTTCGCATTCTGAGGACGAATTGATGGCTAAGAGTATTAGATCAAATAGTAGTAAATACACATTTTCAAGGACCACATGAAAAGAGATCACGTTGATCTTTAAAGGAACCATGGTTATTGTGATGTGACTTGGTGGTGGGATCGACTGCCCGCCTTTTCATCTGATTAGATTCGGGCGTGGCATATACCCCCCTAATTAGGTACCTAATTTTCATCATTATGAGTTACTTTGTGGTATTTTTACCCAATCTTGTGAACAAACTATCTGAAGTCCATAGTCCGATTTTGATGAACTTGATGGAGGGGTGGGGACATGTACTCGCGCGCTGATTAGGTTTAAGTTGGGTTTCCGGGTTTAAGGAGGGTTGTCCGCTTTAATGCGGTTGTTGGGTTTAAGGGGGATTGTTGGGGTTTACGGTGGGTTTGTTCTGGTTTAAAGGGGTTGTCTGTGTTTAAAGGGGGTTTTGTCCGGGTTTAGGGGGGTTGTCCGGGTTTAAGGGGGGTTGTGTGGTTTAAGGGGGGTTGTCCAGCTTTAAGGGGGGTTGTTGGTTTACGGGGGATTGTTGGGGTTGAAGGTGGGTTTCTGGGTTTATAGGGATTGTTGGATTTAAGGGGGGTTGTCTGGGCTTAAGGGGCTTTTTGGGTTACGGTGGGTGCACGATGTATGGGGGTGGGTTGTCCAGGTTTTAAGGGGGGTTGTGTGGGTTTAAGGGGGGTTGTCCATCTTTAAGGGGGGTTGTTGGGTTGAAGGTGGATGTTGGGTTTAATGTGGGTTGTCTGGGTTTAAGGGTTTCCGGTTTAAGGGTGGTTGTCTTAACTTAGGGGTATGTTGGGTTAAGGTGGGTTGTCCGGGTTTAAAAGGTTGTCCGGGTTTAAGGGGACGGGTCCGGGGTTTAAGGTGCGTTGTCCATGTTTAAGGGGGGATGTCCGGGTTTAAGTGGGTTGTCCGGGTTTAGTGGGGTTGTTGGGTTTAAGGGGGATTGTTGGGGTTTAAGGTGGCTTGTCTGGTTTTTAAGGGGTTGGTCCGGGTTTAAGGTGGTTGTCTTAACTTAGGGGGATGTTGGGGTTTAAGGTGGTTGGTTCCGGGTTAAAGGGGTTGTCCGGTTTAAGGGGGGTTGTCTGGGCTTAGGGTCTTGTTTGTGTTTAAGGTGGGAATGTCACGATTTTAAGTGGGGTGTCCTGGGGGGTTTAAGGGGGGTTTGTTCCAGCTTTAAGGGGTTGCTGGGTTTAAGGGGTGGATTGTTGGGGTTTAAGGTGGGTGTCCTGGGTTTTAAAGGGTTGTCCGGGTTAATGGGGGTTGTCTGGACTTAAGGGGATTGGTTGGGTTTAAGGTGGGTGTGTCCGGGTTTAAAGGGGGTGTCCTGGTTTAAGGGGTGTTGTCTGGGCTTTAGGGGGCTTGTTGTGGCTTAAGGTGGGTTGCACAAGTTTAAGGTGGGTTGTCCGGGTTTGTTGGTTTAAAGGGGTGGCCGGGTTTAAGGGGGGTGTCGGGCGTTAAGGGGGGTTGTTGTGGCTTAGGGGGTTGCACAGTTTAAGGGGGTTGTCCAGGTGTAAGGGGGGTGTGGGGTTTAATGGGATTTGGGGTTAAGGGGGTTGGTTTGGGTTTAAGGGGTTTGTGGCACATCATAAGGCATTTCATATACATGCGAAGGCGTGCACACATGCACGCGCATGCACGTGCATGCGCGCATGTTGCGTAGGCATGCGCGGACGTTGCACATGGGTTGTCCGGGTTTAAGGGGGGTTTGTCTGGCTTAAGGGATTGTTGGGGTTTAGGTGGTTTTCCGGTCTTAAAGGGGTTGTTCCGGGTTTAAGGGGGTTGGGGTTTAAAAAGACACTATCACGTGATTTGCTAATCAGCAAATCGAAAAAATCATCAAAAATCAGATTATAGCATTCGTAACAAGTACAGGGTATCCTAAACCCCCAAAAAAATAACCCTGCAAATGAATAAGACCAGAAGCCACCCTAATGGAAAGAATCGGAGATTTAGTCCCCATTACTTTCCGAAGACACTAACTACAACACGTAATTGAATGGAGAATCGTATCTTGGAACACTGGCCGTCTTTCTTCCATTTTTTTTTTGTTTTTTTCTTTCATTCTACAGCTGGAAAGTTAACTTATGAGAATTCCCACAGACTTATCCCTTCACTTTGAAGTTATACCTGCAAATTTCCAATATTTTTCAAATCACTGATATGTCCTTTTAAGGGTATTTTGGGGTTTAAGGGGGGTATTTGCAGCTGATTATTTAAAAATTTGTAAACCGCTCCCGCTCCAGGGTGATTAGCGTTTCGAGAACCGCGACGTGTATTTTTGTTATTGTTTTTAGTGTGTAGATGGTAATAAACAGCTTTATGATAAAATCAAAAAATTCTGTCAGATGATAGTTTGCAGTAATAATTTTTTGTGTGATTTTTACCACCTCAGACATCATGAATGGCCGGGGGGGAGGTGATCATGTGTCTGTGTGTCCAGAGTGCGTCTACGGTTGTGTCCTCCGTATAATGAAACTTCTCTGATAGATTACCCTCTAGAGGGCTACATCAGGTTTATAGTAGATAATACCTTCCTTAATTTTAAGGTCAAAAGGTTCAATTTTCCATGTAGACACTTGCAATGAATATATCAAGAACCATAGGTGTCGAGGTCAAGAAACTTGTTGAAAGAATGACCCTTTTAGAGATACATCAAGGTTAAGAGAGTGGACCGTACTTAATTTTGACATGTCAAAAGGTCAATTTTTTGTTCAGATTCTTGCATGCATTATCTCGAGAACTATGAGTGCTAGGATTAATGACTTGAGAGATGATCCTCGTAGAGGTGTAACCTTAATTTTGAAGGAAACATTACCTTTGACTCAGTCACGGTCAAAAGTGTCAAGTTCCCCTTTAGCCTCTTGGGTGCATATCTCATGAACCATAGGTGCTTTATCATGAACTTTTGATTTAATTTCAAGTCATGAGATCATGTCCCTAGAATGGACTCTTGTGCATGTGTCCAAGCCCTGCAGATGTTATGCAGCATGACAACTTGTGTGGTATAGACTCTTCTACAAGTCTACTAGAGTAGATGACCCTTCTATTTTCTGAGTTGACTTTTGGCTACTTTCAAGGTTTATAAGATCAATTTCTGGATTACAGAGATAAAACTTTCCCTGATAGTCCAACAAAAACCTGAAAAATAGACATCCAGGCTGAGGGGGTTTTAAGGTGCAAACCATTATATAGCTGGCACTATAAGATAGGGAATATATTGTCCTCCAGTTGGTTGACTCTGTCTCAATTTTGACCATTATACACTAGGTATTTTATACATGTACTTGTTATGATCTTTGTAACTTAATTGAAAAGAAACATTTTGTTTTTTTTTCAACTAACCATCACTATGAACTACTGTGATGTAAGGCATGCTCTCAGGTCAATAGTCTTGGATGGGCTCATGTTAACAGCAGCTGACAGTGTATGTTCTGGGTAAAATCATACTAAAAAAACAGGGTGTGTATTGCTCAATACATTAGTGAATGAAAGCTATTGAACTGTGCCGAGGGAATTGAGATTTTATGACCATAGTGCATATGGAATATTATAATTTTGCACTGAAGCTGAATTTTGCTCTCAAAACTCATGTGGAGTTTTTTTTTTTAAAAATAAGGTAATAGTAGAAAATTCTTGTCAATGTTATGTATTCTTGTCAGGTTGTCATTGTCTCTTTATTGAAGTATGCTAAATATTGGCCTTTAGTTTTTATGTGCGTGTAAAAATAGGTTGTATAATACTGACGAGAAATAAGATTAGCTGAGGGTTCTACTTTTAACAAAATTATGTCTGCATTAATCTTTAGTATTTTTGGCATTGATGGGAAAAGACCACTTTTGACATACTTGGCAATCTGTTTTTTAATTCTTTTCGCTCATGTGACTCTTTTCTTTCTTCTTTGTCATTAAATTGTCAACATAATTTTGGTAAAGAAGAACATTCATCTTTTTTTTTAAATGCAAGGTGGGTGTTCTCTATAGAGTGCCATATGTTATTATTACAATGCTGTTATGGTTGGCCTAAGATGGATGCACATGCAATTGGTCCCACATGGTTTTGTATATCAATGTTGTTTGTATCAAACAATTGCAATGTAAAAAAGAAAAAAAATCAAAACATTTGTTGTTATTTGTGTTTCTGAGAGCTGTAGATGAAGGAATTAAAGAGGCATTTTGTGATTTCAGCACCTTCTCTTTTATTCATTGTTCACTAGATATCCTTGAGAAAAGCTTATTCTCAAAATATGAGTTGATCTCGATCTTGCGGTTTTTGTGTTATGAATAATTGCTCGTTTCCCACGGTCCCATACGCTACTTTGCTGTAATTTCTGTCTGTTTACGGACAGAAAATACAAAATTGCGAATTTCTTACAGATGCGACCGAATTTGCACGTAAGATTTGGCACACATGGATTACTAAGGCTAGCAGTTCAGATGATATAAAATCTCAACATTTTTTAGGTAAGTCGGGGGGACGAGGCTGTGGATCACAAAATGCCCCTTTAATATATTTCTGGAATGTATCAAGTTCTCATCCGTGCGGCAAGCGTATGTAACTGCATGGTGACAGATCATGTGTTAAGGTCCATTCATACTTCACTGCATTGTATGATAACCATCTCTGATGCAACACAGTAGCAATACAGTTTACATTACATTGCAGTACTAGCTGCTGTGTTGGGTAAGACATGATTTTCATCCATTTTCACAGCACTGTTGCAGTGCAGTGAAGTATGAATGGACCTTTAGTCTACTTGACTAGATGTATTTCGCATTCTGATGACGAATTGGATGGCATAAGAGTATTAGATCAAATACGTAGGTACAATATCACATTTAAAGGAACCACATGAAAAGAGATAACTGGTTGATCTTAAAGGAACCATGAAAAAGTGTATGCAGATGTAAGTTCTCAGGAAATTTCCTGAAGTTCAGGAAATAGAATCCAGAGTTTAGGAAATGTATCCTAAGAAGAATTGTGAAGTTAAGACCATTTTTTGCTTCCATATTTGATTTATTTGGCTAAATTGTTGCCTTTATGTTAGAGGCAATACATTGGACTATCATTTAAGATTATAATGTATTTGCTTTTCATGGTTCCTTTGAAGTACAGGCCTATTATGTAGTATCTAACAGGATGTATTTGTGGGAAATGGTGCAAACTAGTAAAAAGGAACATGCTCCAAATAGCACTGGTAATTAATGGGTTAAGGCAAAGAAAAAAAAAGTTTGTCTCGGAAAACCGTCCGCATTTCGTTTAAAATTGGTCTTTTAGCGCATTATTTTTTGCTCACTTGAAAGTCTTCTTTTTAATTTCAGAAAGAAATGAGAATTTGGCCACAAAGCAGCCAAAAAAATAAAAAAATACATCGGTCCTCGGACCGCATGTGTCGCCTGCCGTTGCGGTTTGTAATGATAGGTCTCATATGACTTTTGACCTTGGCATGTGACCTTTGACCGCATCAACAAATGAGGGATCCAATGTTGCACCTATGACTCAAGTTTGGTTCCAATAGACTATTTGCACAATCCCCGAAATGCATCTCATTCGGTGCCCATTTCCATCCGGGAACTTATACCAGCCTCAAGTCGGCTAAAACATACGGTTAGGAGCGTAATGTAAAAACCAAAAAACTTACCCTATCTGTGACGTTGCACTATAGTTGTGTAATCGTCCGTCAGGTGACAAGTAGGGCACAGTTACGATCGAAAATATCACGTTTTGTCGTGAATTTCAACACCAGTGCCTCGATTGTTTTTTGTTCCATAGATAATCTTCTACATTTTTGTAAGATTAACTTCACGTGAAAACGTACTTTGTATTGTAATTTTAGGCACTGTTCGGCGACGCGAACGAACAACAAATTTTTTGGTCAACATGACCTCTGGTACAAGTTCCCGGATGGAAATGAACACCGAATGAGATGCATTTCGGGGATCGTGCAAATAGTCTATTGAATTTCAACTTTTCAATTTAGTTCAATTTTACATTTTCAGCCTATTTTACAACTTGACCTTTGACCTCATCAGCAAATACGAGATCCCATGTTGCATCTATGACTCGAGTTTGGTTTAAATACATCGAAGTATGCGGATATTGCAGGCAAATGTTAACCCTTTTTCACAACAACAGACATCAACAGACTACAGTGGACAAAGTGATCCCAATGTGGATGTCTTCCTGCCTTAAGGCAGGCGACACAAAAAGGTGGTCAAAAATGCAATTAAAATAAATCCTGCATTTACATTAGCATTTTTGTAAAATAAAAAATGCATTTTGCATTTTTCACATTTCTTCTGAGACAAACTTTTTTTGCCTAATGTGAGGGAAGCTTTAACTTGATACTGCTATAGGTGCTCTAAGGTATTATTCTTCCTTTTCATATTCCCCCAGAAGTGTTGAGTTATTTTTCTAGTATGGTAGTTAACAAACTGCCCTATGCATGCTTTGCTCAGCTCTTAAATAGGTGCAAATTATTCCGGCTCATGCTGATTCTCATATGTAAAAGTATCCCTCAAGTTTGCACTTGTCTTCTATCAAGCGCAAGTGCATGCACCTGTCATGCCAGGTTGCGCACATGCTATTCTTTTTCAGCTCGCATGGTATATGGTAAAGATTCCCCTCCTTTTTGGTACCGATCAAAGTATAGCTAGGTTTGATATGTTGTGTGGTGCTCATTCTAGAGACCAAACCTGATACCTCTGATCACCCTTTTTAGCAGTATACACATTCCAACCTTATCTTCTATATTTGGTGCAGAATAAGTGCTACAAGATATTGAAACTATAATAGTTTTTTTAAAGTGCATAAAGATTTTGTAAAATGTGGAAATTCTTGTATCATTAGAAGTCTGCATTATAGATGTAAGATTAGTAAAAACAATTATGAAAAGAAACACTGTTTCTATTACTACCCATATATAGTCTGGGCTTGCTTTAATTTGGGATGATATGTAGAATTATTTGATTTTATCTTTTGAAAGGTAATATTATTTTCGCAATCACACACTTCAGAGGGATGAGTTATTTGCTGGGGTAAATTCCAGAATTGTAGTGGATTTTTAACACTTGGGGGGGGGGGGGGGGGGAGTAAATACACAATTACCCAAGAGATAAATTACTATGCCCATAGTATTCTGCTTGTGCTGTTTAGTTTTCTTCGTCGTCGTCTTCTTCTCCGTCTCCATACCATCGCTTTTTTTTTGCCGCCTTCTGCCAATGGCTGGGCCGATATTGATATAAAATTGGATCGATTAAGCCCAAATTAATTGGTCGAGCTATGAGTTGCAAAAATATTGGGCAAGACGCAGTCGAGCCCAATATTTTAAAACTCATAGCGAGACCAATTAATATTGGGCATAAATCATCCAATTTTATCATTATCATGTTTTGGATCCGATAGTTTCCCACACTTGGACTCCCCAAAACATGATATGACCAAAATTGGTCAGAAGAACCACTGACCCAAGGTTCACCAGGGGTGTACACAGTTTGACCTTTGACCTCTCGTAGGGGTCAATAGAGGTCAAAAACAAAATCTTTTGAAGCCTACTTCTACAGATTATGTGCTCTACTGCTGAAAGTTCCGCATGTGCATTGTCTTTGGTCAGTGTATACAGCTTGTACGTACACAGAATTAATATCGGAACTCATTAACATTCAAAATGACGGCATTATCTAATTAATATGCAAAAATGCTATATCTCAAAATCGATAACACTTGGATAGGTGATGTCTGTGCAAAAGTTGCGGATAATGTCGAAACGAATCATGTGACAGAATATTGGCCCCAGGGGTCACGTGCAAGATATGTAAATGAGCTAATTAATATGCCAAAACGCTATTACTCTTCAACCAAAGTAGATATGTCAAATGTGTTCACAAGAACCACTGGGAAAAGCTCTACTACTTATGTGCACAATATGGGGGAAAAGGTCAAAATGGGGTCATCTAGGGGTCAAATATAAAAGAAGCTTAATTGACCTATCTAGCTATGCCATCTTGTAGGCATCAATGAAAAGTGAAAAAGAGTCCACAGTGACCCCACTCTGTGAGCCATCGTTAAGGGTCAAGGTCAAACGAAACTCGGGCATAGTATCCTGGAGCCGTCTAGTTGCTATTGTAATCCTAGCAAAACACTTGTAGAGAAAATGGTTCAACTTTGAACCCACTTTTTGTCCCATATTTAGCACCCTAAGCACTGCACCATAAAGGTTCTACGAGAACCTTCAAGGTTCTTTTGGTATCTGTTTACGTATATTTTGAAAAGTTAAGCAACGTTAAAGGCAGTGATAACGCTTTGGTTCTAAAATATGTTTGTGGCCAAAGCCCTATATAAATACATGTTATATAGGCCTACTGTTTCTTGACAATGTTATTTTGGTAAAAGCTAAAAATGTTTAGAGAAGACCTTATAGTCTGTGAACAGAACCCAGAAAAGTAAACGGATTTACATTTTGTTATGGCCACCGTAAGGTTGGCCGCGTTAAGTGCGAAAAACTAGAATCAATGCGCGCCTTTATCCCATGCGATGGGACGCACCAAATGGTGCATATGCTTCTCAGATTTGACAACACCCGGTGCCAAAATAGATTTTTGGACATATTTTGCCATTTATCTGGAAAGTAATCCCATCACGTCCTATTTTTATTACGTTTTTGAAAAGATCTCATGAAAACCCTGAACATAAGTGAAAATTTAAAAATTCTATCGTTTTTTCGCTATAATGCATAATGTGGTGCAAATTATAATTTTCTCATAGATTACTGTATTAACTTTGGGCAAAACATACCCTTTTTAAACCATTCATAGCTGAAAATTGAGTACCGTACCCCCTATTTATTTTTTTTCAGCGGTGTCGCTGGCCCGGCCAGCAATTTCGTGCCCATATGTATCTTTGTTTGATAACGCAATCTCTACATTTGGGACTTGGGGCATTTGCGCACTCAGTGCATTAGCGTTTGTTGGCATTTAGTACCATTAGGGTTAGTGCGAGGAAAAAAAGGAGCTGCTATTAATGGTCCCATGCATAACAATGTTGATATTAAATTTGTCGAAAAAATTTGGGAAATTATTTCTGCAACCAAAGGACTACTCAACATGCATATATGAAGTAGCCCAATTGCTATTTGGTAAAACTGTTTGAAATGCAACATGCAAAGTAACCCATCCATACCAGGGAACCCAGTCCCATTTAACAGCAGGGTCACATCCACTGTTATGAAATTGGACCGTTCTCACCATCCAAAGCTATATATCATATCATCTAAAAGGTGAATGTCCAGGAGTGCACACCATGAAAAAATATTATAGCATAAACAAGTGCATTGTCCCCCCTGTGTGTAACCTTTGACCTCAGATTTGTTCTATGCTCAGGTCAGTGGTCCTTTTGACCAGATTTGGTGGTCATAGTGCATTTCTACACAAATTGACCTCTAGATTACCTTTGACCTTTTGGGTCACTCTGAAAGAATCTGAGTCAATTCGTCCCAAAACCAATTCGTCCCACCCAACTCAGGGGGGGGTAGGTCATGCCAACCTAACAGCAACAGCAGATTCAAAACCGCATCAACTTCCAGGTGCTAGTCTGTTTCAAAGACTTAACGGTAGGAGGGCGCTCTTACGCATATCGAACGGTTACACACAGACTTGCCTAAAGACTAGGCTTGGTCACAAATATTTAAA
The DNA here is from genome assembly GCA_023653785.1 of Ophioderma brevispina. Classification (NCBI taxonomy): domain Eukaryota; kingdom Metazoa; phylum Echinodermata; class Ophiuroidea; order Amphilepidida; family Ophiodermatidae; genus Ophioderma; species Ophioderma brevispina. Next base: position 41,337 of record JAMKCH010057601.1, read on the forward strand.
TCTAAATGACCGTTATTGGAAATTACACTATTTTGCAGCGGGGTTAAGAGATGATTTTTTAATGTCACTGGGACCGAGACTGCCATAGTAAATGCACGTAGAGGTTCCCCAAATTACCGTTTGGAAATCCCCAATGCCCAAATCGAGTAGATCGTGTCCTACCCCCCCTGACCCAACTCGTCCAGGTACCAATTCGTCCCAAAACCAACTCGTCCCGGCTTACCAATTCGCCCATGTACCAATTCGTCCATGTACCAATTCGTCCATGTACCAATTCGTCCCAATTCGCTCTACGCAATGTAGCCAAAGTACAAACAAAAATAAATACAATTAAAAACGCGTTTGACATGAAACATTTTATTTTAACTACGTCTTTGCAACTAAATGTATTGAAATATCAAACACTCGACTCAAAATGATGCACACTGGTACGAAGAATGAACTAATACTAGCTCAAGAAAATGAGAAAAATTTTAAGTCAAATCGAGTCAGATAAGAAATAAGTCAATTTTGCTGAAATACAACTCTTATTTACTGAACTTACATTTTTAGTTTTCATTATAAGTTATACTTTTGTATTAAGTTTTGTAAATGTGTAAGACTTCGTAACAGCCCCCCCCCCCCAGCACAAAACACAAAGACAGTACATTGTATCGTGATTGGTCGAACTCTGAAGCCAATCTCACACACTGGCCAATCACGCAGTGCGTCGGTTTGATTCGTGATTGACATGCACGTAGCTTTTTGACGAGAGATGATTGACATAATAAACGTTGATTCCATGCTATCCTGTAATTGTCGGAACCCGACAAGGAGATTAACACAATTGCGGCTGTCCTTACAAGGGTATTCATGCAAAGTTTACTTGAAATTTGCATGGGGTTAAATCTTCGTTCGGTAATAATGGAAATTAAGAAGGATTTAACTTTTGTTTTGAGGGCGTGAAGCTAATGTTGCAAAAAGAGTCAACTGAATTGAGTGCTCTATTCTTTACCGTTGTAGCCGGACTATGAGTACGCCGGACAATAATTCTAGACACCTGAACTCCCGCATTCCCAAGTCTTTCCTATCGATAGAGACTCTCTCTAATCGACATAAGACTGACATATTCAGCTATATTCCTTTGTCAGCTTGCTCTCCAGTCTAACTCTCCGCGGAATACTTAAAGGTGCATTTCGTGATTTCAGCACCGTCCGTTTTATTCATTGATCACTAGATATCCTTGAGAAAAGCTTATTCTCAAAATTTGAGCAGATCCCGATCTTGCGGTTTTGTGTTATGAGCAATTGCTCGTTTCCCATGGTCCCATAGGCTACTGTGCTGTAATTTGTCCGTTTAGGCGATGAAAAAAGAAAACCCTGTTTTACGGGCGAGCGGACTTTTCGAGTAGGGTCGGTCGGTCGGGCGAATTTTTTCTTTTTTTAATTTTTTTTTCTTTTCTGGAGCTCAAAATTGGCCTAAAATAGCCTCAAAATCTGAAAAATCAAGAGAAAAATTGAAAAATTTTTACAAACAAATTTTCTTAAAAAAATTTGCCAAAATTGATAAATTTGGGCTAAAAACAGGCTGATTTTACATGATTTTTGGAAAAACTAAAAAAAAAACAACTGAAAAATCAGGGTCGGTCGGGCCCATAAAACGGGGTTTTTTATTTTCGTCGCCTTACGGACAGAAAATACAAAATTGAGAATTTCTAACAGATGCGACCGAATTTGCACGTAAGATTGGGCACACGTGGATTACTGAGGCTAACGGTTCAGATGATGCAAAATCTCAACATTTTTTAGGTAAGTCGGGGGGACGAGGCTGTGGATCACGAAATGCCCCTTTAAGATTAGTTACCTGCGTATTTACAATTGTATTTACAATTTGCAAATAAGGTAAATAATACATAGGCCTATATTAAAGCGACATTATAGAAATCCCAATTTATTATACGGCTTGAGATCAATTCCAATACAAAAATTCGTACAAATCGAACACATACAATATTCCTGATATACTTTAATATACTTAAATTAAGGATTCCGTCCCAACAGCATAATTATTCTGTGCTTCATAACAACTATTCATTATAATTTGTCTATCGGGACGAATTGGTACCACGGGGACGAATTAGTACTTGGACGAATTGGTACCTGGACGAATTGGTACTTGGACGAATTGGTTCCTGGACGAATTGGGTGGGACGAATTGGTTTTGGGACGAATTGAGCTGCTTCCCTCTCAGAGAAGATGAGAAAGAAGGAGATGGTTCGATTTTGCAATCCGATTACCCAGGATTACTCTCATTCATCAGCTCATTGTTAGGAAACTTCAAGGGCCACTCGATTAGACCTTTGAAGTAATGTGTTCAACCGCCTCAAGCTTGGCCGTTCGGGAAGGTTTCACAACAGGAAGTAATTGACACACTCCCACTAAAATAGCTTATTAATTTTCCAGCTAAAAGATCTCTGCTGGCATGAACTCCGCGGTTGTCTGACTGATTGTTATTTATTTTAATCGTTGGAAAAAATGAGGAAAGTCAGTGGCTTGTGAACAGAAAGAACAGCAAAATCGACCTTTTCGGTAAGCTAACATTAATTCAAGGTTTTTGGGGTCAATAAAAGATGTTAGTATTTGAGCCTATTACAAATATCCGGTATTTCCTGAGAAATATGATGATGATACATAAATGCATTTTCAATACATCTCAACCATACTTTTTTGTGTCAGAAAGGTCAAATGTGCCAAAATACTTTGAAAATTTGGGGTCAAATTGTTTATAACTGATGCAGGCGAGTAGTTTGCTGTACTGGTCAAACCATTAGGGTATGAACAATGTGCAAAAATACCCAATTGAAAACTGGGTAATTGGAATGGTTCTGGGATTTAATGACAGGTGCAGGTGTATGTAATGTTCTTCAGCAAGTCGCGTAGTCTTTGGTCCCAATAGATAGATTTAAGCAGATTGAGTGAATAGGAGGTGAACAGGTTCATCTTCTCGGTCCCTCTGAACCCTGAAAACAAAGGTCAGACTGTCCTTCCCTCCTTCATGCCAAATATCATCAGCCCAATATGTCACCAGCATACCAAATGCCAGACCAGACAGACATCTCATTTAATCCTCAATTCATTGACTTATGGATTATTCCTCGAGAGCGGCGTGTGTAAGAGTCGGCTCTTTTTGCGAAATTAGTCGGCCGTTTTATGTTCCGTTTTCGCCGAAAATCGGCAAATGTATGGAGCTAATGGGCCTTTCGCCGTGGTTGTATTTTTTGGAATTTAGTGACGGTAGTCAGTTTGGGTAACGTTGGTATCTTTTTGTCAAGTTTTGGACATCATTTGATGCCGTGCATGTTCGCTTTCTTACTGAATTGCTATTGGTATGTTGCACCTATTAACCGGTTGTAGTGGTGTTCTTCGGGCGAAAATGAAATGTTGATCGTGTTACCATATCCACCAAGGGCTTACCAGGGACTGAGGTCAAAACAACACAAGTGCGATTTCATTTGGACGTTGAGGTAGATTTAGTGTAAACAACTTTCCCTGGATGAAGGTCGGCCCGACTAAATTATAGAGCTGACACAAAAATAAGTTGTTTACTTGAGATCAGACTGAGTTATGTGAATAACTCGGGGTATTTTGCCAACAAGTCTAAAAGAATTTTCAGCAAAAGTATATTTGCCCACTTTAGTGAAGCACAAACTTCAAAAATATTAAGTCGGTACCTTAGCAAATTTGGTATCGTCCTTGCAGAAGGCAAGCCTTTTTTCCCATTATGGCAATTATACTGACTATGCATATGTTTATGTATAGGATGGTGAAAAGTGGTTTGTTGGTTGGTGGTTTCGACGGCAAAGTTTAGAATGTTATTTATGTATATTGTATTATTTGGAGGTCTTGAGAAAAACAATTTGTGTTAAGATGAGAAACCTATCTGGTTGTCATTATTACGTCTTGTTGGCTTGTTCGATACATGGCATTGCTGCGACAATGTTTACAAGGCCCAGAGTCGCTGGTCCTCAACGATGTAACATACGGTGACCGTTTAAGAAACCTTGAAACTTGTTGGAAAACCAGTTCTGGAATTTATAAGTCGTCCTTGAAAGTTGAAGGCACTTTAATAATTAGGTTTTTGATGTAAATAGTTGATCCTATACATATGATAAACAAAAGAGGGGATTCACTTGCGGACAGCGGTGGCCATACTTCGGAATATTTTACTAACCCCTTAACACTGGGATACTATATTTTATTGCGAGTTGGGACGACAAACACGCTTTCCTTACTTCTGACGGTTTAGCTATTTGTGTCGAGGTGCTCCACTACATGATTTGCCTAACATTCGACTTTTACCTTGTAATATCCGCTTCGTTGAAGCGGACAAAATGTTGACATAAGTGGCGGTAAGCATATCAATACTAAGTGGAAAATCTTTGGAACACATCTGCCAGAAATAATTACATTTGATAGGAATTATCCTAAAAATGTCCAACAAGAGTCAGCGAAAATTGTCAATAATAATCCTCTATTTGGATAGAGGATATTCCTCAAAGTGCGAAACATACGAAAATTAATAGAGAATTTTTTTTTAAAAACCGACAATTGGCTCGGCTACCATGATGTCATGACCCTCTGATATCCCTTATTGTACGTGTGCAACACGCGTCAATGTATTGCTGTAAAAGGATGCATAAATACGATTGTTATCAGGCTTGCTGAATTACAGATATTGTAAAGGCATGCCGTGTAACATGGAGTGTGATGGTAAAAATGTTAGTGTACATTTGCCGATTACCTCACACGTAGTCAAAAGGAACCTACGACCAAAGTCTCTATATTGAGTATATATAGAGTGGCCTCTATGACCCTATATGGCTTGACCCCCGATTTTGTCAATCTACATAATAAAACACTTCTGAAACTAAAATGCTATGACAAAATAAAGGAACCACTGGTCCAGGGACTCTTACTGGTATGAGCAGAATGACCTATGATGACCCAGGTGCCTTTTGACCGGAAGGCCCCTATGTGACCTTTGACCCCATTTGGTTCAAATAGATATGACTAGAAAAATCAACTTGGGGTTGTGGGTTTGTCCGGCTATGGTTTCACCGTCCTTTTACATACAGATAGAATTTGGTGTGGTGCGTAGAGCTCCGACGTACGAGGTTTGTGGTCACGATTTGGAGGGGTCATTTTTGGGGTCAAAGTCCATGCCAGGGGTCGTTGTCGGGTAACTTGGCCGTGCTTTGACGTATGGATATGAGTTTTGAATGGTGGTAGAGTTTCGCCGTACGAGTTTTATGGTCACAATTTTCGAGGGGTCATTTTTGGGGTAAAGGTCATTCAGGGTCATGGAAAAGGTGGTGGTGTTGAGATAAAATTAAACGTATAACAAGTAAGAAAATAAGTAACACATTCTTAGGCAAAATATAATATAGTCATTGCTCTGACAGGTTTTTCTCCGACTTTCGGAGGGGACCAGCCACAGCATATTTTTAGATTTAACCATTTAACCTGCTCTAGGCTATGCTGTGTCTTGAAAGTGTAACAACTTAACTCCAGTGGTGCAAAGGGATCGGCCTACAAGATAATGAACTGTTGCGAGTTGGATGTTTGCCACACTTTTTGGAAGTGGGGATGCGTCCAGCAGGCCATGAGTGCAAAAGTGTTAGGTTACAATTATTTTAGTGCCTGGTGTGTGGTGGGATTTGTTTCCACTGACAGTCCCAAACTGGGTCACTGTCGAGAACGGCGGAGGACCTGTACCGAATTGTTTTCTGGGGAAAGCTATATTTTGAGAGCTCTGTTCTGGTGCAGTCATATGTTTGTAGATGCTCGTTTTCAAGTTAGGAGACTTTAAAGTTGACTACTTTCGAATTTTCTTCAATAATTTTTTTTTAAATCTCCCATATGTACTTAGTTCCTACTGACAGTTCCTTAAATGGAGCTGTTATACGAGGAGCCCTTCCAATTTTTCGGGACAGCTTTATTTTAAAGAGCTCTATCTCATGATGCAGTTCATAACTATGTAGGTGCTTCGTTTTAAGTTACGAACCTTTTAAGTTGACTTTTATTCTATTTTAATGTCATCTGTTAACAAAATCCAAATGGACTAAGTTCCTACTGACAGATCCTTAAAATGTGGAAGCCTTCAATTGATCTTTAAAGAACAATATCCATTGGCTGTAGCCCTCTTGAGGAGGTATTACACTGAAATGCTCGCTATTTTTTTTAAATCTCTGATTCTAATCAAATCTCCGATTCCAACATCAAATCTCCATGATTCAAAGATCGCAATGGGGGCCAGCTCTTGCAAAGGTTTCATCAGGGGTCATTTCGGGTAACTTAACGGGCTTGACGTATGGATATGAGTTTTGGTATGGTGGTAGAGTGTCCCGTACGAGTTTTGTTGGTCATGTTTTCGAGGGATCATTCCAGGGGTCGTTAACGGGTAACGTGGCTGTGCTTTGACGTATGGATATGAGTTGTGGTATGGGGTAGAGTTTCGCCGTAAGAGTTTGTAGTCAGTTTTAGAGGGCGTCATTTGGGTCAAAGGTCATCCAGGGGTCGTTATCGGGTAACATGGCTGTGCTTTGACGTAGGATATTGAGTTTTGGTATGTGGTAGGTTGCCATAAGAGTTTTGTGGTCATGTTTTCGAGGGGTCATTTTGGGGTCAAAGGTCATCCAGGGGTCGTTATCGGGTAACTTGGCCGTGCTTTGACGTATGGATATGAGTTTTGATATGGTGGTAGAGTTTTGCCGTAGCACTTTTGTGGTCACATTTTCGAGGGGTCATTTTGGGGTCAGAAGTCATGTAGGGTCATTATTGGGTAACTTGGCTGTGTTTTCATACCCATGCTTTGACGTATGGATATGAAGCACCCAGGGTGCTAATTAGGTCGAATACAGTACCTTGGTTTCTGTTCTGAAAACATTCCAGTATACTCATCTAACAGGTATACTCAGTTAGCGAAGACCCATGCGCAGCGCGGGCTCCACACTAGTATATACAATTTCTGCAAATAAGTTACAGTGACCACCAAACATGCTCAAAGGAACTTGTAGGACTCATATATCGAGGGTTGACAAACAGAAGGACATAACTCACTTTTTGGTGCTTTTGAGGTTTTGGTACCAAAAAAATCTGTAACACCTACAGATTCTGAAAACCATGAAGCCTTAACTGAAGTCTACTTTCTATTGCCTATAAAGCAAAATAACACTTCACCACATCTCAATGGTGCACACTTTGTTTACTAACAGAAAGCCTTAACTCTGAGTTACGACCTTCTGATGGTAACTGTATTTGGCCAAACAGTGAGTTGAGGCTTCATAGCTTGCACAATTGCCAGAATTGCAACAGTTTTTAGCTCCCTATCCCACTTATATTGATGATTTCTTTTAAAACATTCCAAAGGGATGACATGCTTCTAACATCTGATTGAAATAATATGTCAATCATAGGCATGATTGAAGATGTAACTCACAGATTACCGTTTTCAGTTACCGTCAGAAGGACGTAACTCAGCACGTAAAGGAGTTATTAAAGAATTTCTTTAATTCTCCTGTTCATAAATCAAAATTGTTCTTTGTTTACTAAAGTTTATATAATGTTTGCTTACAGTACCATATATGAGCTTTATGAGATGTTAACATTTTGAGTAATGAAAAGATTTGCTTAGTAGAAAATATTAAACATCACATTTCTCAAAAGCAGTATTTTTGAGTTAAGGCTTTCTGATTGTCAACCCTCGATATGTAGTACAGTTTACCCTCAAATGACCTTTGCCCCACGTTCAAACCTTTGCACATCTATATATTTATACCGGTGGTCTGTCTGTCACTGTGTCTGTCTGTCTGACTGCATATGTTCTCTGAGACCGAGGATTGCACCTTTCTGCAACTTGGTGGGTGGGTGCCCCTTGACCTTACGAAGACCGAGTCTGTATTGGTTAGTGGATCAAAGGTCATCAGGGGTCATTCAAAGTCAAAGGAGCTCCAATGGGGTAAACTTTGGTGTATTCAGGCGAAACTTGGTGGGCAGGGTCGATTGTTGATGAAAATTTTAAAGGTCATGGCAAGGTCATCAGGGGTCATTCAAGGTCAAAGGAACCGCAAAACCCGAGGGTCATTCAAGCCAGGTGATCGCAAAACACAGGTGATAGCCAAATCCGAGGATCGCCTAGTAAAATAGTATTAAAGAAACCACCGGTCCAGAACACTCATGGTATGTACAGAATGACCTCTTATGGCCCATATGCCCTTTTGACCTCCAATGACCCTACTTGACCCCAAAATATCTAAACATTCTTCCAAGTTAAGTTGTGTAGCCACCAAACTTGCTCAAGATAACCACTGGCCAAGACCCGTGGGCTATATGTCAATTGACCTGTAATGACCCTACATGACCTATGACACCAGAACTACACATTCCCTAACCATCCCAATTGATGGATTACTGCATCATTGATGCACTCGTTTAGTAGTATAGTAGCAATAGATATAGTGCTTTTTTCTTCCTCGAGTCATTGACATCAGTGTGTAATGCAAAAGCCACAGAATTAAATCGCGTCGATTCAAAGCGCTGACATATGCACGCAAGCATATAAAGGCGGCTCGAAAATATACATGCAAACTAACTGCCTGAACGCATTGACGTCACTGACTCGAGGAAGGTAAATGGAGTATAGATGCTTCAATTGCTTAACTTTACTATCATGACACTAGCCTAAATTTCAAAGTGACACACAGGCTATATTATAGTCGTCATTTAATGTTCTATATGACCATGTTCCAAGGATACATGTTATGCACCACACTCCATGAACATTGTTGAATGGTTGCATCTCACAGTAACGATTTCTAGATTTCAGGCTTATGCTGCTGGCAGGGGGGTAGGACATGCCATCCTAACAGCAACAGCAAATTCAAAACGGCATCAACTTCCGGGTGCTAGTCTGAACAAAGACTTACCGGTAGGAGGGCGCTCTTACGCATATCGAACGGTTACACACAGACTTGACTAAAGACTAGGCCTGGTCACGAATATTTAAATCTAAATGACCATTATTGCAGCGGGGTTAATCCACTAACCCCGACGGATTTTGAAGTCAATTTATTCTTGAATTATCATATTACTAAGATGTATCGAATTAAGGTTTAAGATGAGATTTTGTAATGTAACTGAGACAGGGACTGCCATAGTAAATGCACGTAACAGTTCCCCAAATTACCGTTTGGAAATCCCCAATGCGAGCATGTCGTGTCCTACCCCCCCGGCTGCTGACAATGCCTAACTTTCCATATCTTGCCTCTTGTGTGAAAAGTTAGGCATTATATATCTTGTGCACCTGAATAAACCTGAAATCTAACAGTGTAAATTACTAGTAGTCCACTCAATCTACGGTATGACCT
>JAMKCH010057602.1:0-21447 GCA_023653785.1 Ophioderma brevispina
TTGTCCGATAGACAAGAGAACTCAAATTCTATCTTAATGAAAGCCATTCGAAGCAAGTCAGGCGTAACGCATTGTAGTTATAACAAAACATAGCTCTCAAACATTCTCTGGCTCAATGCGTGTTTGGTATTCAATGTAACATGTGAGTTGAATGTTCCGGACTTTAGAGCGCCTGTGTTTTGGATACGAAAGGAACACAAGAAGTCTTTGAAAATGATGGCAACATGAACAAGCTCAGATTATCTCAATTCGTCATGAAACAGGTGAATCGGGCCTCCAATGTTTTCTTTTTCTGGCCCCTATCCCAACTAACTATTCGACTCTGTCCAAAACTTTTCTCTGGTGACACTATGGGTTGAATCTATATAAAGTAACTCTTTCAAGTCCCGGTTCAAGTGTGTAAAAGTAGAACCTTTTTTTTAGATTTCAATGTTTTGCTACCCCCTTTTCACGTTACGTATGTAATCGTGCACAATCTTGAAAAAATACCCCTTTTAAGTGTTTCTTTGGTCGCGCGTGATATCCCCTTATCATGACCAGTGGACCCCCCTCCCCCCGGCTCTGGATGGAAAGAGTACTTAAAACATCACAAATGTGACTGAGACTGAAGATAACTATATACTAACTTTTTTCTTTGTAGTGCAATCGGGTTGTTTTCAACGTTGTAACAACAGTATTCCATGGTTTGAATATATATAGAACGACATACATCAACTATTTTCTCTTGCACAGTTTTCACCTAAAACAACTTGTTTACTTAGCATGGGCATTAATAGCAAGTTATGGGTTGTGTAGGTTTCATTATACAGTGTGCAAAACCATGAGGCCTAAACTCCTTGCTTTGGATAGAACTGGGGGGGTCTGAATAATGGGCAAATTTATTTATGCATATTATTGTCCCTCCCCAATTAGCTTATTTGCATATAACTAGAAAACAAAAAGCTCAAGTAACAAAAGAAATATCATACACGATGTTCCTTGTGAATTTGCCACATCATTTTGGTACCAAGGTCGATGTACTTTGACGGATGTATGCCACTTTGGACCTTTGACCGCCTCGTGTCCAGGTCACTAAAGGTCAACAGAAAAAATGGCAACATCGTTTTTTTTCTGAATAGTCAGACCTAGTAGAAAACATTTATAGTGGTTGCCCAAAATTAACATGAACTTCATAAAATCACTCTCTGGAGAACAGGCCCCTCCACTATAAGAAAATTTCCTCGCTTAATCTTTTCTTCAGATGGGAATATTTTTGATAGAAGCTTTACACAAAATACAACCAGTGCAAAAATTAGAATTTTCATCAGATTTTTTTTTTAGAGACCCTGTTATGTAAATCTCTCATTGAGCACTTTTAAAAAATTGCATACACAACAAATGTAAGAAAGAAATTACAAAATGCATAAATGAAAATTAGTAACAAGATCAAAATAAAAAAAATGTACATAAATGTACAAAAATCAAATATGAATAAAATATAATTTTTTTAGAAATTACAAAAAATATCTTGGCATCCAGGAATCAAAAAGTTGTTCTTATTCCTCAGAGCAAACCTCGCAATGTTCACATAGACACCTACAAAACTTTCAACAATTTCCTCGGAGCGGCGATCCCAGCTCCTGCATTTTTTTCAACCCTGCTGGCATCCGTTGGACACTGTACTTGAGATGGCCATCGCATCATGTCCAGTATTAAAAAAAATTTCACTTGGCCAGTTGAACCACAACCTCCATAATACTACCACGTGCTCTTTTGCCATTAAGCTAAAAGCCAAGTTAAGAGCGAATTGGCTATAAGTGTTAGGTCGGAAAAGTGTCATCGCTTTCCAACGGATAGCATCAAGAATGTTATATACAGAGGTTGCTGGTTTCTAGTCTGGGCAAGTACACACATTTTTTTTAAACCTTGAGTGTGCTGGCCATGCATTTTCCGGGAAAGATTACTAAATATTTATATCAACAAAATTGGTCAATGTATAGATTGGTTAAATAAAATGAGGTAACATTTTACATTAAAACAAAATTGCATTTGGGGGTGGGTGGATGGGAGAACATACAGTTTTGAGGTCTTAATTTACGAATTTTTAAAAAAAGTCAGACCTGACAGTTAGTAGTAATGGGTCTCTCACGGGTTAATGTCTGAGCGGCAGTTAGAATCAAACCATATCATTAATCTCTTCAATCTTGAGGGGTAAGGTTCGAAACCAGCAGTAAGCATCCGTCTAAATTGTTTGATCTACCAGAGGCAGAGCGGCAGTTATCTGCATTTTTTTCCTGTTTTCACACAGCGTAAATGTCCGACGGGCATTACATCACTTCTCTGAAGGAATTACCGTTCGACCATCAGTACAGCATTACATTTTGGGGGCGATATCCTGAGGGGTTAGTTAGGTGTCTGACTGCGTATTAGGCAAAAAGAAAATGTTTATTGGAGTAACGGGCCAGGCAAAATAGGGTAGGGCGTTTTTTTTATAAATGCTTACTACATCAAATATCACACTCATAGGTTCTATGTAATTTATTAATAATTTAAACTTTTGACTCTTATTATAGAAAATCTTAAAGAAGTTGCCAAAGTTACAACCAGAACACAAAAAACAACAAAAAATTTGAGAAAATTGGTTAAAAATCAGGGTAAAACCATACTTGAAAATAAGAATGTTTGAAAATAATAAAAAAATTAGGTAGGTATACTGTTGTACAGGTGTGATTTTCAAAATTAGGGAAGGACGGGTTATCCATACAACATTTTTTTTTTTTTGTGGCCTAAGCAGCAGTCTAAACATTTTCAAGCGCCCAGGGAATGCCCGACCAGCAACAGATTCGCTCAAGGGAAACATCAACAAGCAGTTATTTAACGTCAAATATCCGATCAGCAATAATCTGCAATGATATCATAATTGCCGATATTTTGCCGCTTGGACGGATTTCACATTATTGTAGGTCCACAGTATAAATGTCATTGTACAAGCACAGGAACTCATGTTCTCCATGCCATGTTTTAAGTACCTAATTCGGGTTTAGATAGTCGGTGAAGTGGATTTACATTTTTTGAATTATCTGCCACCTGTTCAGACATCCATCTGCATGATAACAACAGCTGTGGTAACTCTCTCCGTCTCGACCCTTGAAATACATGCCCTGATGAGAAAAGAAAAGAAACCTTTTATTTTGATAACATTTAAGAAATTCATTTTCACACTATCATTATGGGCGAAAGTGCATGTTGGTCTGAATTTAATAGCACAAAAACTAAAAAAAGCACCTCAGGAATTTCGCCCCAAATAGTCTTTTGGCAATTCTGATTTGCCACCATGTTCAATTCCGATAATAATGTTGGAGTGTCGTCGGCTGAGAAGCAGCTTAAAGACACACTACTGCTCACTGGTAAAAAACGCACCCATTGGGTCTGTTGATAATAGTACTACCTGTACTCTCTCCGAGCCCGTCATAAATTCTTTTTGTCTGTGTCATACTTACGTCAGCATTCCCGCCAGACGAACATGAACAACGCGAAATGAAAATCACATATCTGCGCATTACACACGCAACCCCGCGTTGCGCGATATAGACGCCTATTTCAGAAAAGGATTGTGATGGTGACCTGTACGGCCTTTACTTTACTTAAATTTCCAAATTCTAGTCTCAGTCCCACCGGGCTGGTACTCCTACACCACGGGTGTGTAATGTCAATATTCCATTAAAATTATGAAAGAATTTGTATTGTGCCACAACCCAATGAATTCGACAAGTTGAAGGATTGGTGGCCGAAATTACAACATCATTCACATTACTAATTCATCCCCATGAGCAGATGCTACATCATTATGAATCGAATCGATAATGTAACGGCAACACAGTGGCTGGCTGTCCTACCCTTGGTCTGATGCTGGTACTACTATTAATTCAATTCTTTTTTAGTACCAATTCGAGTGTATACACGTGCTTACATCATAGTACGCTCGATAAATTAATTTATGCGAGTCTTTGTTGTTCATTGTGAATGTGTTTTTGTGACATTGGAACTGCATCACAGGATGAAACTTTTTTGTAATTTTTATTTCAACATAAGTCTGTCTACATACGCCGCTGATCATTTTCCTTTTCCGACTTATTTGTCACATCGCAAAATGTGTTGTAGCACATGGCGTGAAACCCGACGTCTGCTGGAAAGCTGAACCCCCAACACTGTGGTCTTTCAATTCATCCAAGCACGACACATCACATCCATGTTCAGTGACGACAACAAGTGCTTGCTGCTTCTCCGTCCGCCAATTCCACCTCATTGCATTGAAATTCCATCCAATCTTTTGCGCGCACTAAAAATATTTGTCCACTTAATTTCTGTAAATGGCTCTGCATCGGGAACTTGGTGCATAATGCACTTTTTCTCTCGAACCTTTCCGGTATGTTAGCCTGACATCGCCTGCCATGTTGTTGGTGACACTAGTCACTGTCACAATAACAAAGCAATTAGGTTTTGACCTCGTACGCACATTTTAACCCAAACCGCGGTTTGTAGAGGTCAACGTTCGTACACACGTAACGCCGTCGTATTGTATAGCAACTGGACGCAATCGCTAATACCGAGTTATATGTAATACTTCGCCGGAAATTGGGGCAATTTTAAAAAAAATTAATTTTCAAGAAATGTGCACATACTAGAGGTGAGCAACACGTAAACTGATGATTCTCTTTAAGAAATTATTTCGGCAAAATTATGTACTTGCCGGGGTGCGGCCACTGTTTTAAACTCTAACGGGATCTGGCCCGGGGCCTATTAATTATTATTGTCAATCCCAAGTTCAAGATGGCCACGGAAGGTTTTATCATAGCCAGTGCTCCCAAAGTAATCACTGTTTCCCAGTTTTCTTCTCTTCTACCTTTTTGGCATTACTAACGCTGATGTTTGCATTCACTAAGTGAATAGCAAAAACGAAAGGTGGGACTTATCAAAACTACTCACCTTTTTTAATCCTTACTAAATGAGGCAATACGTTGGTGTACATTTAAACACAATTGGACTTGTGTTCAAATTTACCCCTGTAACTAATTTTACAGCCCCTTAGTTTTTTAACAAGTTCCCCACATTTCCCAGATGTTGGGCCTAAAAATTTATGATGCAGAGCACCCTTCAAACTAGAGCAACCACATCTTCAAACCTCTTTCCCCAAACTTCTAGAATGGGATTCTCTTTATAACCCTACTAACCAGGGAGTAAATTTTAAACTACAAACTGTTTATATTTAGCTCTACTTAGGCATAAAATATGTTTTGTTTGGCGTAACGATAAAAAATATCATGTCGGTCGATTGTGTTTTAAAATAATTTTTTTAACTTATATCTTCTCAATGTTTTACCTCTAAAATGACTACCAGATACTACTATTTGAAGCTTTTTTTCAATGACATAGGAAAGATCTTTATGTTACTTTGTTGAGTTTACTTTGTTGTCTTGTTTGTATTTTTTTCGTCTTTGTGTTGGTAAAAACTATTTTTTTTTAATTGTTGGAGGCAATAATGGGTCGGGCGGCAGAATATTTTTTTATTTTGGCTAATTGCATAAAAACTTTCGAATCGGGCAGTCTTGTTAGTGGTCGGGTTACGCCCAACATACATTTTTTAGCCCTTACTCTGAATTGGCGTCCATTATTTCCGACTAACGTTCCCCACATTTATTATTCAAAAGCATCATAAGCTGCACCGAAAAAGCACGGGGAACCAGCTACGTTTAAGTCACGGTAAGCGATCTGCTGTCTGGTGTTGTTACTTCCCACCAATCCGAGCTGGCGCACTGCGTAGATGCTGCCTGGTACGGTAGTCCCTGCTTTGACAAGTCTTAATTTACCTTTATATTAGTGACTTTTTCTCTTAAACTTGTTTTACAACTTTAGAGCTTGTGTAATGAACATCTGGATGAGTTGCGTTGCCTCAATTTGGATGTTAGTTGATATCAATTTTTCTGACTAACCAACCTTGGCAATTAAGCCAGAATTCTGCAGCCTAGCTTATTTTTTATTAACACTGTAAAATGCCTTAGACCATCATGCATGAATGAACTCATCACTAGCCCTCATGCGCCCAATGCGACAATCCAGACCGCTCAATATTAACCAAAGATAATCTACTTAACCAAGATCGGCAACTCCGGCTAAAATACACGGTGAACGATTTAACGCTGCTACGTCATCAAAATCACTCTACTGGGGCATAGCGCGCGACATGCGTCCAGTAGGTAAATAACCTCAAGCAGACGACGGCGTGTGACTCTGAGAACTATACAAATGAATAACAAGGAGCCTAGATTTTGAAGCAAATCTTGCATTAAAATTGAAAATGCAAATAACTGTGAAGAATTAACATTGTTTTAGAATATATCTGAAAACTAACATAATAATAGTAGGTGAAATCTAGACCCCTAATTTTGGGCAGTTTTTCCAGTTTAAGTTTGTAAGTGGCTTAAAATATCTAGATTTTAGTGCCTTTTAGCCAATGAGCCTTAATTTGAAAATAATTCTTTATTTTCAGATACCTTTTTGATGATGATAAAGTTATTGAGATACGACTTTAAATAGGCTTCGAACTGAAGTCAATGAAATCTGTAGACCAGTACCAAGGATTAGTTCGCGTGTGGGATTCGAAAAACTGGATTTTTTAAAGAAAGATGGCTAGTTCCAGAAAAAAATGCCCCCCCCCCTTAGAGGCAAATTTTTTGTTCACAAAATATCTGGAATTCCTGGCTATCCTTTTCCATGAATTACCAGGAATTCCAGCACTACCTTCCGTAATCCAGGAATTCCTCGACTACCAAGGTAAAAAATCCTTGGAATTCCCAGAGGATTATGGTTAGGGTATGAAAGTGTTTGAAAATATTGATTTTTTTTTCCGGAATGTTCCTCTGAAAAACATCGTAAACCCTGGCATTAATTTTCCGTCACCCTCTATACCTAAAATGGCTGGAATTCCCACCCCAATATTGACATTAAATTTGGAATTCCAGCTTTCCAAAAGTGACAACAGTCTGGAATTCCCGGCGCCTCTATCGGGGGGGGGGGGCATTTTTTTTCTGGATAGCCCAATGGACCCCCCCATTTCCCCTATGCCCACCCCTCCTTTTGAACATCTTATTCCCAAAGAGAGTACTTTCTTTGTGAAAGATTCTCCAAATTTTCTTTTTTCCCTTTTATTATCAATAAATAAACCAAACAAAATGGAATTTTGCCCCGTGTGTGGAATTTGTGAGTGAAAAGAGAATTTTAGAGTTTTTCCATATGTGTACAAACAACTTATTACCAAATTGATTTTTAATTCCCTGCAAAGGGATGTCATGAAGGATATTTTCTTTTTTCTTTCATATACACAAAAAAATTGGTCACTTTTAATTTTGGAATAAGGGAGTATCGGGGCCTAGTTCCTTTTAAATCCCAAACCACATGTGACCATTATATCCATCGATTTCATTCCAGAAATACCATGTACACGGGAGACACGTTTAGATTTCAAGGCAATGGTAGTTAGGTTTCATTACACTTTTATTACCCCTCTAATCATGGAGGGGGGACATTTATGGAACTCTTTCCATTCTCTCTCCCCCATTGAACAACAAGTTTCGTCAATTTAAAACAAATACTACAAGAGCTTCGGATTTCCATTGCCCTATGGCATTGCACAAGTCCACAACCAATAATTCAATAAATCATCCCCTCACACACGTTAGTTTTGTCCATCGTATTTTATGGAACAAATGAAGTCTTACTCTTACTTTTCGTAGGCCTACCATCACCTACATCACCTATGAGTCTAGAAGTTTGGACAGTTCACTTAGACAAACGTGCATACAGTGCATCGCCAGTCTCTCCTAACACTGTGCACTCACTTTCACTCAAACAGTTCATTTGTTCAAGCAATTAACTAATTTTTCTTTAGGGGATCGAAAGAAAAAATTGGCGATTTTGGGGGTGGGGTTATTGCGCAATTTACAGCTGAAAACCTAGACTTTCGATCCTACTTCCGCCTTTGCTTCTGCACGTATGCTATAATACGAGGTGTTTTCGTATTTTCCTACCTGAAACGCTTGGAGTGCCCTTCCCCATGAACATCCCTTCCGTTACACAAATGGGGGAGGTGTCCCAATCGGCCTTAGATATCAATCTGGGATATTACTTGTATTCAGCCTATCTACAAGGTACACTTGACTGCTCTTTGAGGGCTTCAATACACACTAATCAAACACATGCCATGCTGTTAACATCAATAGCATTGTGAAATACTCCTCAAGCAAACTAGACTTGAGGCTAATGGGGGAAAAGGCGTTGTGATACGGGGTTTGTACCACAAGCCTGTACGTGGCTTGTAGAGGTGGCAGAATGAACCAAAGAATCAAACCAATCATTGGTAATAGATACAACCGCCTGTGCCCCCAAATCCGTGTGTGGGAGGAGTCATTGCCCAACCCTTGTTCCGATTCCTTCAGTCACAACCAACAGAGCACTCTAATTGAAATTAAACCATCTAAACCAAAGTCTAAGGTGCCCAGTCGACGACAAAGTTTGCCTCGTGGAATGCTCGTTCCATATGCAATAATGTCTCCTCAATCGTGACTTTGTGAGTTCACGATGTATAATGTGTTCGCAATCCAAGAAACGTGGCTACACGGCGACGATCGAGATGACTGTGTAATTGCTAAAGCTGCAAAACTTCACGCCTGACTATGACTTCCATCACACCTCCCGTAGTAAGAAACGCAACTGGGGTGGTGTTTACAAGAAGGGTATTAAAAAGCCATAAACATACTAAACGCGTAACGTCATTGATCTGCCGGGCCTTAAACCCGCGTCTACCAAAGGGGGGGGGGGTGGTTAACACCCCCTACAGGTTTTTTTCCCCCTGCTTGCTATAACCCCCCCTTTTTGGTGAAACATTATTTATGTATTGTCATTGTACATGTCCGCTCCTTTTTATTCCAAAACAAACATCCCCCGGGGTACAGGTAAGATACAGTGTGATCCCAAGTGATTGATGGGGGGAGGGGGTGGCACAACTCCCTTTCGGGTAGAGAGTACCACATGCCTGTAGCACAACGACAGGAATATCACAGACCCTTGAATTTTTGGTACCACTAGATAGCTATGGTCCTCCTCTTTCCATTGATACCAAAAGAGTACCAACCATGCCTAGCATTACGTCACAAATGAGTCTAAGTTTCGCAATGTCAGCAAAACTAACCAATTTCCATAGACACACATAGGGGACAATTCAATTTTCGCCAAAAAATTAGGAATTTCCGATTTTCATGCGTTTTTGCCTCTATTTGATGGGAAATGATTAGTTAATACAATGAGAAGCATGTAAGCGCGATAATAAGGTGTTTGAGTCACTAAAATTGCGACATATATATTTTTCCTCCACCCCTATATTTCAGCATTTTCGGACTTTCATCAACATATGGAAACGTCACTGGAATTTTGGTATTATTTTGGTACCAATTGAAAAAGAAACTCTAAGCTATCCTTTGGCACCAAATTTAAAGGAATGGGATGTTCATTGACGAAATCACGGAGTTTGTTTACAAAAATGGCTCGGTATACGAGGGTTAAATATCCCAACCTCTTCAAAGCTAAGGCTGTTTAACATATATCGCCCTGTCATCTAAGAATAAGTTACTCCTGCGTATGTTCTTTGAGGACTTCGAGGGAGTTGCTCATATCCATCCACATAGAACAATTTCTCGTAATTGGTGATTTTTACTGGCATATCCATGAGGCATATGTGAGTACGATCTTCACAAATCCTTGAGATACTTTGAAGCCGCAGGTCTTCACAAGCACATGTGATAAAAAACTACTATGCTCTGGCCTATCCTTGACCTTGTCATTTTCACACAAGATTCCGCCATTGTCTCTACCTGAAAGTTGTTGGTGGACTACCATCTTTTTTTCATAATGTTGTCACACGTGTCTCCTCCTGAACTTTCAACCCTCAACCTCCTAAGCCCTCAAGAAGAGCTGTCTATCGTAAGACCCAGAGATCAACATCGAGAATCTGATACGGGACATCAACAACTCTGCTTTATGCAATGACTCCGTGACATCTTTCATATCCTGTTAATCAGTTTGATTCAGTACTGCAATGAACTGCTTAACATCCATGCTTCTGCAGTTACCAAGACAGTTACTATTCGTCATCTCGTGCTCCGTTGTTTAGCGATGACCTTCGCCACGCTAAACAACAAAAGCGCAGGGCTGACTTAAGTTGCTAAATCACACTTGAAGTGGATCGGCAGATTTACAGAATCAGTGCAACTGTAACAAGCGCCTTCTCACTTCTGCGAAGGTGAGCTTCCACAGATAGCGGACCTATTGATTTATTTGTCAATAGCGAAGCACATCCAACTTGGAGCGCACTCTTTCTTCCATCCCACAAGTCTCCTACAGAGCTCTCGGAACGCTTCGCTGAATCCACGAAAATTCCAAATTTCGTAAGACATTTTACCTCTTCTGAAAATCCTGTGCTTTCAGTGAACTTGAATGAGACAATGTGTCATTCTTTGTAGAATTCCTGAAATGACACAGGAAGAGGTCAGACAGCTGATCACGGACTCTCCCACCAAGAGCTGTGCGTCTGACACTTTCCCGATGTGGCTTTTGAAGAGGTGCGTAGACAGCCGTTTTACCAGCACCAACATCTTGCGAATATGCTCTGAAATTTGGTACCGTTTCCTCTTGCCTCAGACAGCTCACGTTTGTCCCTCCTGAAGAAGCCTACCCTTGAGAGAGAAAAGAAATATACAACAAACAACACACACCCCTAAAAATTCCCCCCCCCAACCTGACTCCTAAGCCACAAAAAAAAAATAAACTCCAAACCAAACCTCCTCGAACTACCAAACACCCACCCCCGCACCACCATTAAATCCCCCCCCCACACCCCTTCAACAACCTCTCCTCGTTCTCCTCACCCCCCCAGAAGACTATAGAGACCGGTTTCTCAATTGACATTCGCTGCAAGCTTGGGCGTTGTTGTCTCAATCGAGTTTCAGATTATATTGCTTCAACAACCCTTTACAGCAGTGGCTCAGTCTGCTTATGCGCACCAACCCCATTTGCGAGACTGCTCTGCCCCGGCATCCATAACGATCGGCTACAACGGTTGATAAACACCGCAGGAAGTAAGCCTTGTTTTGTTAGACTTTAGTGCTGCAACAATCATCGATATGGTATCGGAGGCACTGTCCTAAAGTGGGTTTACATCTTACCCTTGAAGGCAGGAGACGCAAGCTGTTTTCTTGTTAGTAACTGTTCTGCTCCTCGCCGTACGGTGTCCCCGCAAGGCTCGGTGGCGGAGCCCCGTACTTCACTCACTATTCGGGCTTCCATAGTGACATTCATCAAGGTCATGGATGGAACAAATAATCTATGGCGGACGACACGCAAGTAATATCTTATTTTTGAGGGCCCAGGCAATAGTGAAAACATGATTCCACGTCTTGAGCACTGTCTTCGCGACGTCACTTCACTAGCTGGGCCGTTCTAAACAAATTGACTCAACAGTGAGACGACTGAAATCTTGCACTTCCCATCCGGTTCCATCAGCTTTACCCCCCCCTTTCCTCCTAACTGTTGGCACTCTCCATCAAACTTTCCACGAGGCCGCAACTTGGTGTGTTGTTTTGAGGACAATCTTCAATGAGCAAGCACATCTCTAATATCTGTCCGCGCTGGTTGGGCATGTCTTCGGTATTCGGCGCACGGTAAGATCAGAAGTACTTGATAACCCTCAAGTGCAGAGAAGCTTGTGCACGGCCCAAAATTCATAACATCTAAATAAACAGCTGCAATAGCCTTTCGCCTTCCCTACAACAATCCCCCCCCTCACCTCGTTCCTAGCACTTCTCCTCCCTCCCCACTTTCTCCCTTGCTTCCCCTCCCCACCCACCGAGCCCCCCGCACCATATTCGTTCCCCCACCCCTGGCCGAGACCCGGGACGGCCGCCACCCCGAAACAAAGCAAAACATAAAAAACAACAACACAACACCAATTCAACCAAACGAAACCTTCTGGACTCATACACAATCAATACAAACAACACCCAAAACACACACATACCCCACACACAAAACACACAATCACAAACAAAATACTGAAACCAAAGACAGTACCACGTCCAAAACAACAAAATAGCCCCCCCCGCCCACAACTCTTAACAGTACAAACCCACACAATTAAAATAAGCAACAAAAACACTAACAACAAACACATCAAACACATGACACAAAACACCAAACAATAGGGACAAACCTTGGTTGCTCCCCGAGGTCACAGACCCACCTGGGAGCCAACCATGTACCACCCGCACCCGACCTGGCTTCAGTCCCTTTCCGCCGCCAGTCGTCGCCTCCCTTCTCTTCGTACTCCCTTGCCTCGGCGCAGGCGTTCCCTTTCCGGTCGCTCCCCCTAATCTGTCTCTGCAGCGGACTCCTCCGTGTTCCGGTTCGCAACTCCCCGACCATGGCCATGCGCTGTCCCTCCAGTCGTCGATGCTTCCGCGCGTCAACTGGCATGTCAGTTCATTCGTAGGGGGTTGGCACTGCTTTCCTCTGGAGTGTCGAGGTGTCCCATCAGCCTCGAATGGTCGGGGTGGGCCGTCCAGCTTGCGCCAACGGTAAGTGAGTCGCGTTCTCTCCTCCACTAGGGGTTGGCCCTTTGCCTTCGTCCGTCCACCCTCCCCCGCCCCCCCCCTCTTCCTTCCGACAGGACATTCAGAGACTCCAGCGTCTTCAGAATGCCACTGCTAGACGAGTTTGGCCGTGTTAAGCGCACGGAACACATAACCAACCCCAATTCCTGCACAAACTGCTGCATTGGCTCCCTGTTTATCAGCGGATCAAGTACAAAACTCTTCTCCTCACCTTCAAGTGTCTTCACAATAATGCTCCTGATTACATGTGTGAACTCATCTCCCGATATCAACCCAAGCGTACCTTCGTTCATCGTACTCGCCCTACTCACAACGACTGCCAGAACTGGTCACCTTGATGATCGTGCGTTTGCAGTAAACATCAACTTCCGTAAGAGATCAGGGTGAACCATCTTTCCTCAACGCTTCAAAAGCAAGCTCATTTGTTTGATCAACATTCATCTCCAAGTGACTCTTCTCCATGTTACCATGTTCTTCCTGGTTTTTACTTATTTTGTTAAATCCTTTATATGCTGTGTACATTTGCGGTGATTTTTTACATTATTGACATGTGTGCCCAATGTGAGGTTGATGTACTTTATATGCTTGGTTGTTCTATGATTTTTTTGGTTCCAGCTGTAGTATTGTAGTACTGTAATATTGTTATTGTCGGGCCCCCCTCAAATGAGAATGTGTTTGGTTACGCCACTGTTCTGCAGTCTAACCCCATGCAGACCTTTATTTTAGCACTCAACCATGGAAAAAAAAATCTCTTTTCATGTTCACACGCAAGGTCTGAACCCCGGATCTGAACATTAGCACAATGTTGCACATTTATCCGTTTGGGTTATAATATAATACAGCGCAGACGCCGGGAGCAAGATTTTAGGTACAGTCGAAACTCGTTAACACAAGCCTCTGATATAACAAAAATCTTGTTTATTGATCCCAAGAATCATGTGTTAAACGAGTTGATAAGACAACCTCCTTATAATACAAGGCAAACATTTAGGCCAGCAGCCGCCCCTTATGTGGTGCTGAGTTAATCCCTTGATATAACGAAAAAATAAGTATCAACATGCCTAGCATTAGTCACAATGACGTCATTAAAGTTCGCATGTCAGCAATAACCAATTTCCATAGACCACATAGGGGAAATTTCAATTTGTCGCCCAAACAGTAGGAAATATCCGATTTTCATGGCGGTTTTTTGCCTCTCTTTATGGGAAATGATAGTTACATACAATGAGAGCATTTTAGCGCTATAATCAGGTGTTTGAGTCACTAAAAATTGCGAGCTACTTATTTTTCCACCCTATATTCAAGCTTTTCGGACTTTCATCAACATATGACGTCACTGGAATGTTGGTACTTATTTTGTACCAATTGAAGAAAAACTCTAAGCTATCCTTTGGCCACCAAATGAACGAATGGAGTGTTAATTGACGAAAACACGGGAGTTTGGTTACAAAAAATGCTCAGGTACACGAGGTTAACAATATCCCAACGCTCTTCAAAGCTCAGGCTGTTTAACATATATCGCCCTGAGCTCGAATAGGTTAACTCCTGCTATGTTTCTTATCAGGATTTCGAGAGTTGCTCATATCCATCAACAGACAATTTCCCGTAATTGGTGATTTTAACGCATATCCAGGATCATTGATACATCTGCAGCAAATTTACCTTGAATATACTTTAAGCCGCATGTCTTCACGCAACATTTGGAATACACCTACCTATTGTCTCTGGCCATATCCTTGACCTTGTCATTTCACATCAAGATTCTAATTGTCTCTAACCTGAAGGTGTTGGGTGGACACCATCTTTTCATAGGTTGTCACTTTCTCCTGAACTTTCACCTCCTAGAGCCCTCAGAAGACGCTGTCTTACGTAAGACCGAGGAGATCAACATCGATAATCTGATATGGGACATCAACAACTCTGCTTTATGCAATGACCGTTAACAATCTTGGAATATCCCTGTTAATCATTTTGATTCCGTACTGCATGACTTCCATGCTTCTGCAGTTACCAAGACGTTTACTATTCGCTCTCGTGCTCCTTTGTTTAGCGATGACCCTTCGCCACTCTAATACAACAAAAGCCGCAAGGCTGAGCTTAAGTTGCTAAATCACAGCTTGAAGTGGATCGGCAGATTTACAGAAATCATGCACTAGTACAAGCGCCTTCTCGACTCTGCGAAGGTGAGCCTTCCACAATAGCGCCCTATGATTTATTTGCATAGAAGCAATCCAAACTTGGAGCGCACTCTTCCATCCCACAATTCTCCTACAGAGCTCTCAGAACGCTTCGCTGAATCCACGAAAATCCACAAAGTTCGTAAAGACATTTACTCTGCTGAACACCTGTGCCTTTCGTGCCTTAATGAGCCATGTTGCAGTTCGTTTGTAGAATTCCGTAAATGACACAGGAATGTCAGACGCTGATCCGGACCTCCGACACCAGAGCTGTGCTCTTGACACTTTCCCGTGTGGGCTTTTGAAGGTGCGTAGACCCGCCTTTTACCCGCACTCACATCTAGGGGAATATTGATCTCTGAAAAGTGTTACCGTTCCATCTGCCTCAAGACGCTCAAGTTGTCCCTCCTGAAGAAGCCTAACCTTGAGAGAGATACACAGAAGAATATAACCGGTTCTCAATTGAAATTCGCTGCCAAGCTTGGGCGTTGTTGTCTCAATCATTTCAAATTATATGGCTTCCAACACCCTTTACAGCAGTGCTCATCTGCTTTATCGCACCAACCACAGTTGCGAGACTGCTCTGTCCGCATCGCCCCGAATCTGCTATCAAGCGGGTGATAAACGCATTGGAAGTAAGCCTTGTTTTGTTAGCTTTATGCTGCCTACTCATCGTCTATGGTATCGGAGGCACGTCCTAAAGTGGTTTACAATCTTACCTTGAAGGCAGGACGCAAGCTGTTTCTGTTAGTAATACTGTTTCTGCTCTTCGTGTACTGCATAGCGTGTCCCGCAAGGCTCGTTGCTGGAGCCCCGTATCTTCACCACTATTCGGGCTTTCCATTATCATCAAACGTCATGGACTGGAACATATAATCTATGCGGACGACACGCAAGTATATCTTCTTTTGAGCCAGGCAATAGTGAAAACATGATTCCACGTCTTGAGCACTGTCTTCGCGACATCACTGCATGGACCGTTCTAAACAAGATGGAAACTCACGTGAGAAGACTGAAATCTTGCACTCCACTCCCGTTTCAAACAAATCCATCAGCTGTAACCCCCTTCCTACCTAACTGTTGGCAACTCCTCTTCCATCAAACTTTTCCAGCGAGGCCGCAATCTTGGTGTGTTGTTTGAGACAATCTTTCAATGAGCAGCACACTCTATATCTGTCGCGCTGGTTGGGCATGGTATTCGCGCATCGTAAGATCAGAAGTACTTGGATACACCCTCACCAGAGAAGCTTGTGGCACCATTCATAACATCTAGAATAGACAGCTGCAATAGCCTTTACAAGGGCCTTCCAACAAGGAAATTCAGAGACTCCAGCGTCTTCAGAATGCCCTGCTAGACTCGTTTGGCCGTTTAACGCACGGACACATAACCCCATTCTGCACAAAACTACAGTTGCGCTCCCTGGTTACCACAGCGGATCAAGTACACAACTCTTCTCCGCACCTTCAAGTTCCTTCACAATAAAGCTCCTGATTACCTGTGTGACTCATCATCCCATATCAACCCAAGCGTAACCTTCGTTCAATCATCTCGCCCTACTCAACAAACAACTTGCCAGAACTGTCACCTATGATGAATCGGCTTTTGCATTAACAATCAACTTCCGGAGAGTCAGGGTGGAACCATCTCTCAAC
Source organism: Ophioderma brevispina (assembly GCA_023653785.1). Taxonomy (NCBI): domain Eukaryota; kingdom Metazoa; phylum Echinodermata; class Ophiuroidea; order Amphilepidida; family Ophiodermatidae; genus Ophioderma; species Ophioderma brevispina. Next base: position 16,526 of record JAMKCH010057602.1, read on the forward strand.
CGCTTCAAAACAAGCTCATTTGTTTGATCAACATTTCAGCTCCAGACTCTTCTCCCATTTACCATGTTTCTTCCTGGGTTTTTACTTATTTTTTAATATCGCTTTATTATGCTGTGTACATTGCAGTGATTTTACCTTATTACATGTGTGCAATGTTAGGTTGATGTTATTTTTTGCTGGTTTTTTCTTATTTTTTGGTCCAGCTGTTAGTATGATGTAGTACTGTAAATTGGTATTGCGCCCCCTCAAATGAGAATGGTTTGTTACGCCACGTCTGCAGTCCTAACCCCATCAGACTTTTATATTTAAGCGTTCAAACCATGAAAAAAAAATCTCTTTTTTCCATTTCACCTCAGGTCTGAACCCCGGATTCTGAACATGGAGCACTAATGGTTGCACGTTTATCCGGTTGTTATAATATGAATACAGCAAGACCCGGGAGAAAGATTTTTTAGGTACGTCGAAACACCTCGTTACCAACACGCTCTGATATACAAAAATCTGGTTTTATGATCCCAATATCAGTGTTAAACGAGTTGAATAATACAAACTCCTTATATGAGCAACATTTAGGCCTACACCCAATTATGGTTGTACTGAGGTTCCTCCCTTTATAATTACGAAAAATTAAAGTATTTACATCAGTAGTATTCCATTGTCACTGTATTCTAGAAATAATTGTCATTGAAGTTGGGCATTTTATTCATTATTTCTAAATACTGTGCACCCTTTCATGTGGGGACAAAGCTGTTCCTGTTTAAAATATTATTGTTTTAATTTTATTGAAGAAAATAAGTAATCCCCAGGTCTGGAGCACGAATATTTAATTAAAAGGCCAACATTGTATCATGTACCATAGCCTAATTCTCCTCTTGTGTGTAAAATTTTATTAGAATACAGCGTGTCTTTTTAGCTAGTGCGGATTATGACACTTGTATGGGTAAATACGTATGTAAGGTATTTTCTTGACTACGTCTACATAACACTTGATGATCAGTGGTATCACTTCTTCATGCAATTGCCTATCAGGAACCAGGGGAAAATTTGAATCATCTACTTGTGAAACCAAAAGAACCAAAAGGTATAGTTATGTCTATGGTGCCTGTTAAGTAGCCAATCACGAGTTGCCGCATCCATCTGCAACAACATCACCCAAGCCATGGAGATCGTTTGGTGGGCGACAGACAAGGTGGAAGATGTGCATACAGCTGGAAGGGTAGAAATTTAGTACAGACTTTTTCTATCGATAGATTTTAGTTCATTAGGACCTAAGCCAATAATTTTTGGGGGTGTACAAAATTTGGTTCAGTGGCATTTTTTTTAAAATCCGCCATTTTTTAAAAGGCCGCCATCTGGTATATTTATTTTGACATCATACTTAAAATTCAAGATGACGGCCAATATATTATGAATATATATGGCAATTTGTAAGTTTTAACGATCTTAAAAGTCAGCCATATTGGCTGTCATCTTGATTTGTAAGCATGCTAAAATTGATGAGTTATGGCCAATTTAACGATTTCGGGCTACATTGGATTGCTGGGCGGCCATATTGGATTTGATGGTAATGTTGTGATCAAAATAACATCAAGTATGCGTTCAGTAGATTAATCGTGCTTGAAAACCTGGGTATAGAGCACAAAAGTATGACCATTTTAATGAATTTGAGAGTGGTGGCGGACATATTGGATTCCTGAAAATGCCACTGAACGAAATTGTGCACACCCTCTAGAAATCTTGACGTGATATGTTTAGCAGAAATCTATCAATAGAAAAAGTCTGTACTCTATTTCCACCCTGCGTCCATATTCCTTTTGAGTACAAGGAATTCAGTGAGAATGCGATCAGCCATCTTCTGCTCTGCTCTGTAGTTGCTTTATTCGTGCCAATGGTTTGGTGATGATTGCCGATTCTCTGACAACAACCTAGTTATCCAGTGAGCTAGGTAGGTCTTTTATGCAAAAGATGTAATAGTCTTTCATTTGGCGAAAGAATTTTGCATATCTAATGCACCGTTTCAGAGATAAATTAATCACGCATATTTAATTAGCTAATTTGCATACCTAACCCTAATATATCATGCACTTTTTTTTATCACGGACGTTCCAGGGTTAACATTTTTCTCACGGACATACGGACAGGGTTAACATTTTAACAACATATAGCGTTTTCAAAGGGCGCACAGCACCAAATAATCCTCGTTTTTAAACCCCACGTGGAATAATATTTGCTTCGCAAAAAAAGATGTTAAAATCTTTGTCATGTGTTATCAATACAGAATATATTTTGAGATACGGGCACGTGAACTGCGCCACCACTTTTTCAACTCAACAGGTAAAAGTCATTGCGGTATACGAGCGCGGGGTACTTACGAAGCCCTAATCTCTTGCTAGATTTAAATTTCTTTATTTTCTATTCCAAGTATTGATCGTTGTCTACAATATTCATTTTCATATTAACATTAACATTCAACGATATCTACGTGCTATGCCACACAATTGTTTATAGTCTATCTCATGTTTTTACCGGAACTAACTACCTTTACCCCCAAACGCCGAGTGATTTAGTTCTGTGTCGTCTTTGCCAACTCTGCTTATATTGAATTATGGAAGCAACTGATGTATCATTAAACCTACAGCCTGTCTCAAAAAATTGGTAAATCGAAAACGGATTTTTTTTTTCAATATTATATCTCAACATAAGTAAGTCGTTTTGTGCATCACATTGTTTGTTTCAATCGAGAGATAACTCCAGTTTACTGCGGAACACAAAAATCGAGTTTGTGCCACTTTCTGGTTGAGTGACAATAGTAGGGGACTGTAGTGCACAGATCTCATGTGAGTGTGCAAATCTGGATAAAACTGTGAATTTTGGCACACAAATACATAATAAAAAAAATGATGGAAGCACTCGCCACACCCCTTTCATGAACCCCAGCTTAGGGTTCAAAGTTACACAGAGGTAAAAAATTTAAAATGTTTCGATTGTGTTTAAAAGCACATCATGATGTTTGTCTGGTTACAAGGATTCCAAAAAGGTATTGTTTATACTACCTATGGCTTATAGTTTTGGAATTATGGGGTAAAAACGGTAAAAATGGTGAAAAAGTCAAGTTTGGTTTGTACAGGGGTCAAAAATTAAACGTTGCTCCAATTTTTTTGTAAAACGTGGTTCAAGTTGTTGGTTCAGCTCATAGAATGAAACATACGAATAAGTGTTTGGTTATTAACCAAAATGGCGAATAAAGCCAACAGCTATTGACAACTATTGGATTCTATTGACCTGTGACCTATTTTGTTGGATAACGTGAAAAGTAAGCATAACAGATAAGGCAAACTATTCCTTATTTCAATAATTTAAGCTAGGGAAACAATTTGCACAACATATTACCTGAATCAAAGCAAGTTTAACTTTTGACCAATGTACACACCAAAACCTTTTCACTGTTTTTACAGTTTTGACCCCATAACTCCGAAACTATAAGTCATAGATAGCGTAAACTAAACCTTTTTGTAATCCTTGTAACCAGTGTGACAGACTCCTGAATATTATACTATTTTCTGTATTGTACTAATTGAATCATGTAAAATTGAATCATAGAAATTATGAGTGAGGAGAACTGGGAAATATTAATAGGAAACTTGCAATATGTTGTGCAATAAGCATGACTTATCAATTGACCTAGTTCTAAGTGGACTAGAGTGTGAGAACTTCCTGAGTAAGAACATGTTAGAAGATGTTCGCAGTCAGAGGACAATAGGAACACAGTGTCTTATCTTCTTCATTCTAAGAAGTGTACAGAGGTTCTTTGTTTACCTAGAGGAAGCAAGATTTCACACCTGTTGATGAACAATAGACTTTGTGTAATTGCTATGTCAAACACATCAGGTACAGGATGTGAAGCGTGTTCCAGCGAACGAAAAGGATTGTGAAATTTCGACTTGTCTTCGCATGTTTGTTGCATCATGGGAAATTTGCTAAGGACAAATTTTGTTGCAAGTCATTGTTCTTTGCCAGTTGACAAGAGATTTCACCGAGTGTAGACCTCTCAAACAGAAGGTGGAGAACTTTCATAACATTTGATTTATATAATCTTATCTTATTTTATATAATTCTGGAAAGTTACCAGAATCGTCAGAGCTGCAAAAAAGTTGGTGCCTTTGGAAGAACAAAGGTTAACATTAAAATTCCAGCAGGACTTTGCTTCTGTACCAGTGACGTTCACCTTTAACGCACTGAGTACCTGTATGGACATTATATACCGAATTGCAGTTATACTTCCAGTTTTTCTCCAAGTCTACAACTTCACAAATTAATCGGCCGGTGTGAAAGGAGATATGGTCCGGCAGGAACCACAGTCCGGGCTACAGTACATAGACGACAACGGAATAAAGCGTGAAACTAATGTTACGTGAAAAGTCAACTGAAACGATTGCCCTATTGTTCGCCATTGTTCCCGGACTGTGAGACCGGCGGACCATATCTCCTGCCACACCTGTCTAGACCAAAAGGACTTTTGCGATTCGCGAAACTACTGTACCAGCAAGAATTGTGTCGCCAAGATTTATATGTGGACCTGATTCTACAAGACCCTGGGGTCCGTTCCCGCAACTATGAACGTAAAGTTCATCTTACGCATGGCTTAAGATTTTGGTTACGACCATGGTAGTATAGCGTTCCTGAACAGTGTACTTAAGATGGTCGTAAGTGCATTTCTTCCAGTAAACCTTCTTACGTTAGCATATACTAAACCGATTTAAAGGTCATTGCATTCATTGGTTGGGATTAAAATTGGGTTCTGTCTGGGTGCAAAAGTCTGAGACACGTTTGCGAATGTTAACATGTGCCTATTATCATCAGGTATGAATGGTCTTTATTGTGTGGTATCTATAGAAATTTAACAAGTATTAAAACACTCGGAC
>JAMKCH010057603.1:0-36345 GCA_023653785.1 Ophioderma brevispina
CCCCCTGGCGCCGCCACTGCTGAGTTACCCTTTAATTTGTCAAGAAAAGGGTCTTATTTGACAAATTAAAATTAGTCATGCACACTGATATTTTTTTTTTTTTAATGTTTAATTTGTATTTTGTAGCAATTGCAATTATATTTTCATGACTTACAATATTTCACTTTTTAAAGTTGCATTGTTGTTAATTTGTAATTTCTATCATCTATAAACGGATATTCCTGTATCCAAATACCAAACAAGAATTTTGTTGTGTATCTAATTTATATGAATTCAATCTGATTTAATTTATAAGAATTCACAATATGAAGATGTGCGCACAAGAAGTACCTCAGTCCATATATCTAAATCTAATTGGATTGCTATCGGGTACAAAATAAAGTTTAGATTTAAAATTTAAATCGAAATACATTGAAATATAAATCTAACAGATTAACATTTTAATGAGACATGAGGAGATTTCCAGAGAGAAGCGCCCTCATTTTTTGAACTCAGGTTTTTTGCATATTTGGAATGCTTACCAATGTATTAGATCACATCTGAAGTGAATAAGCCGAATACGCCGTCTTTATGTAATAAGATGATGATTTAGTAATTTCTGTCGTGCACGACAGAAATTCAAAGTATGGTTTCCTATAGAGACGATTAGACTAGTAACAGGCCAGTTCAAAACAAGGTTTGTGGTTTTCTTTCGTGCTTGTTTGTTCAATTAACCTTTGAAACGTTCTCGGTGGGTGGTCTACAACCGATCAAGTGCAATTTGAGAGAAATTTGTATCCTCCAAAAATCTCCTCCTGTCACTTTAATCAAAATTCAGATTTTTGTCTTCCATTTTAATCTAAGAAATTTATGGGCATTTTGAGATACCAACATTTAAATCTATCAAAATACTGTAGAAAACGATCAGGTGATCAAGAGGTGAAATTTTACAGGATTGATTTTACATAAAAACTGGGGAGAGATTGATTTACTGATCGATACTGATCAATTTATTGATTTTGGACTTGGCACTTGTTGCACACACACATTGAAGTATTAGATTTTGTACAGGATTTGTTTTGGGTAAATTACAAGTAAATTTTGCCAGAGAATGCCCAAATTCAAAATCAATTTGTTATAAAATATGTTGAATGATTACAGTCATTAAAATTTTGAAGAAAAATACGGTGAAAGGAACTTGAAGAGGTATGTGGACAGTTGTGTGTTTTTCCCATCCTCGCTGAGCGATGGTTGTATTTTTAAAAGACTATTCTTGTTACATGCAGAATTTGTACTGATGAACATAGGCACTTCTTGCACTCACACTGAGCCCATAAATTGTACACAATTTGCATTTCAATGTACACTAATAAAAGTATTCATTTACAGGGGAGACTTGTTAAATAACATTGATATTTAGTTACCATTATTATCACCTGAAAAATCCACAAAATATTGTTCGTTGAGGACACTGTTATATGAATTTTTGGGATGTCTGGGTGTCAAGGGTTGGACCTAAGCACTGCATGCAATTACATTTGGTGACAACGCAAAATTTGCCCCCCTCCCCGAAAAATACGTTTGTGAACTTCAAATTTCAAAATTGGTTATACCATAATTCTTGGTACCCCACAGACGATCTAAAACCATGTACTCAATTCCCCCCCCCCCAAATGGACTTAAGCACTTCTTGCTAAATACGTCTTCATAATTATGATTCAACATATGGATACCTGGAATTCTGCCTTTAATATCTTTTATCACCGAAATTCGACACTGTCGGTACCTGAAGTGATATCTTAATTACAGAGCACGATGCAATAATTGCCTATCCACTCTAGAATTATGGTATTTTTAGTATAAAAGTATTAAAAATAATCGTATAGGTCAAATCAGAGTGTGATGTCCGACACTAATTGCGTGTAAATACTACGGTGATCATTTACCAACTATTGATTTTCTTTTATATTATTGAGGAAGTTCAAGAACTGAAGAAGGAAATAGATATTCATAAATGCAAGAAGGTCAAATCTATAATTATACTTGATACTGCTGATGCGTCTTCGCAATATGGACGAATGTGTTTCCTGATATTGCTCTCTTGACCACCTCATTTTTAATAATAGAAATTGTTTATTGTACGTTAGAATATACGTTGTTATGAAGATGAAAAAGGAACAAAATAAAATACCCAAATTCTGTGTAATTCTAACGATTTTTCTTCTTTGCTAAGGCCAAGAAAAAACAATTGTCTCAGAAGACTGCGCACAATTTGTTATAATTGGTCTTTTAGCGCATTATTCTTTTTTAGGTTTTTGCTCAGTTGAAAGGTTTTTTTTTAACTTTTCAGAAAAAAATGACATTTGTGCCGCACAGCGGCCGAAAAAGAAAAGTGGGTCAAAAATAGAAAAAAAAATCCCGCATTTTTCGTTACAAAACGCATTTCGCATTTGCATTTCGAGGGTTGACAAACAGAAGGACGTACCTCACTTTTTGGTGATTTTGACGTTTTGGTACCAAAAAATTCTGTAACACCTACAGATTCTGAAAACCATGAAGCCTTAACTCAAGTCTCCTTCCTATTGCCTATAAAGCAAAATAACACTTCACCACATCTCAATGGTGCACACTTTGTTTACTAACAGAAAACCTTAACTCTGAGTTACGACCTTCTGATGGTAACTGTATTTGGCCAAACAATGAGTTGAGGCTTCATAGCTTGCACAATTGCCAGAATTGCAACAGTTTTTTAGCTCCCTATCCCACTAATATTGATGATTTCTTTCAAAACATTCCAAAGGGATGACATGCTTAAACATTTGATTGAAATAATGTGTCAATCATAGGCATGATTGAAGATGTAACTCACAGATTACCGGTTTCTGTTACCGTCAGAAGGACGTAACTCAGTACTTAAAGAAATATTAAAGAATTTACTTTAATTCTGCTGTTCATAATTACTTTATTTTTCTTTGTTTACTAAAGTTTATATAATGTTTGCTTACAGTACCATTATGAGCTTTATGAGATGTTTACATTTTGAGTAATGAATAGATTTGCTTAGTAGAAAATATTAAACATCACATTTCTCAAAAGCAGTATTTTTGAGTTAAGGCTTTCTGATTGTCAACCCTCGATTTTTTTTACATTTCTGCAGAGACAATTTTTTTGCCTAATCGACACAGTTTGTTTTTCATCACTCTTGATATACATTGTACGCAACATTAAAATTAACTAACCTCATTGGAAGGCCTATGTACATTACAGAAAAGAACATCTTGCATACTCCCGCTTAACGTTCATAAATCTATTTCCGCATTAGTTTCATTCCATTTTATTGATGAGCGATAATAATGCAGTAATTAGACCAAGATTACGCTTTATTTTTACCAATGTTTAAAAATGAACAAGCTTTTTACCGAAATACAACCAAAGCTGACCAATGCATTCAACACTAAACCACCCAGTCTGTCAGAGTTAAAGGGCTATCTTCAGAAAAAGACGAAAGACAGATGGAATGATTAACAGAATTAGAACAGAAAGAACGGCAGCTAATTCTTAATGAAATGGCTAGAGGTCAGACGGATAGAGCCGGTTTTGGTTACAAAACGAACCAAAGGCTGATCAAAGACATGAGTCATTAAGAACAAAGGAAATTCCACTGAAGGCAAACGTAAGTCGAACCAGTCGGCGCACCCAAACCAAGAGATAGAAGGCCAGGATAAACCCTACAGTGCTTTCGAAGAAGAAGCTCACCTAAATTGCAGAAACCTTGATGTCAAGGATTACATAAATCTGAAGACTCAATCTGGAAATCCCTTGATGAGCAGCTTTATGAAGAATTACCAACTGAAATAGGCGATATCCACAATGAAGCATAAATTAACCAATCTGGAGAATCATGTCTACAAAAGACTAGTAAGACGCCTAGATTTGGAGTTAAAACCAGCAGTTCAAAAAAGCAATAAGAAGCAGAAATGCTCAAGGACAACAACAAAAACTAGGCTTGTTTGAAGAAGAAAAACACACCAGCAACAAAACAAACAAGCCCTGAGAGATGGAAAACAAGGTGCATCAGGAAAAGTGCCAGCAAAAAAGCAGCACAATGTCGAAAAATGCACACAACTATGCAAAAACGTCTACTGAATGAGAAACAAAACAAGCCTCCTTCTTCACAAAAAACAGCTGCAGGAAGTTTTCAAGAATGTCAACAGTGACAGAAAGCGCAATACAAATACCACCCGCTAAAGGGAATGAAGAGACCACCAAAGCAGGACAATTGCATTCAACCAATAAAACACCCAGTCTGTCTGAGTTAAAAAGCTATCTTCAGAAAAGAAGAAATGACAGTGGTCCAGGTACCAATCGCATCCCACGCCTAGTGTGGAAGAAATGAACATTCCTCACAGACATGGAAAATGTAAAGGGCCTTTATCACGGGACGGGGCCAATTTGGAGGTAATACATAAATGCTAAAGTTGTTAAATGCACTTCATGTTTTTGTATCAAGAAGTCTAAGAATTATCAGATCCTCAATCAACTGTTACAAATAAGTTCAAGTTCAAGTTCAGTTTATTCAGCTAAAGATACGAACGTGACCGAAATGTATAATACAGTAATATTATATAATAATACATAAAAAATCCAATGACAGCAGACTGTAATAAGATGAACTGGTGAAGGGATTATATGCTAGGACAGTAATGGACAACCCGATAGGGCTGAGGTTATTGGCTTGTGGCCCTGTAATACATACAAGTCAAATATACTCAATAATTATACAATAAAACACCAAAAAAGAAAGGGAAATTAAAAATATAAAATTACATAGGTAAATATACATAAGAAAGAACAGAGACAAAAAAACAAAAACAAACAATATATCTAAGCTAAACAAACACGTGACGGGAATACGGGATAAGGGAATTTGGACAAGAAGGACAAGCTTTAAATGTCTTGTTGATGGTATGTAATAAAAATTACATAATGAGGAAAGCAGAGAAAGAGAGGTAGAGTGAAGAAAGGGTAAGGAATAGAGATAGAATGGATTGAAGAAAACAAGGTTGAGGACAGATAAGGGAACTTGGGGAGAAATGTAAAAAGAATTGTATGGTTGATGAAATGTTTTTTAAGTTGAGCTTTAAAAGTATTTTTGTTGTAATTGTGGTGATGGAGAAAGATCATTCCAAAGCTTTGCACCGTGATACTGAATCAAAAGTGATTTTCAGAGGAAAGATTTTGGGAGGAAGATGACAGTTTGTCGGCTTGTCTGTGTTATAGCTGTGGATTGTCTGTTTGTGGTAAAGTAAATGCTGAAGTTCGGAGGTAAATGATTGTCGTTGATAGTCAAAAATGAAGAGCGCGTTTGAAGTGGGTTGAGGTGCTCTAATTAAGTGTTTTCAGTGATTGAAATAATGGCAATGTGTGAATTCTGGGGGGTGAGTTTGTGATAGTGCGGCTGGCCCATTTCTGTGTGATGTGTATTGGTGTGAGTCTGAATGATAGCTGGAGGACCCCAGATAAGGTGGTTACAGGAGCTAGGTATGGGAGAATAGTGTGTTGTAAAGTGATTTTAAGGTGTAGTGGAAGGTGGTTGTTTGAAACTCTTGTAGATTGGACCATGGCGAGAGACGCTTTGGTAGTGACAGAGTTGATATGTGTTCATTCCATGTTAAATTTGTAGTCGCGATTGTGTGCCAAAGAAATTTGGTTTTGAGCGTAATGGGAGATTGTTCTGGTTATCTATTGTAATGTTTGGTTGTGATTAGTGTTGTGTTGTAGAAGAAACGCATGTAGTAGTTTTTAAAACATCTGAGAGAAGTTTGTTAGCACGAAACCAGTCAGTGATTTTTTGTGGCGAGTTGTGATTCATGTTGTTAAAAAGTGCTTTAATGTTAGGGTTGTGGAAGAAAAATGTTTGTGTCATCTATGCAAATAAGATTAGTTTTAGTGTGTTAGAGATATTGATGATTCATAATGAAATGATGAAAAGTAGGGGTCAAAGGATTGAGCATGCGGGACGCCAACTGTTATAGGTTGCATGGGATGGATGCGGTGGTGGGAGTGGACGGTAACGACCCCCTTCCTACCTCCTTATTGTTTTCCCATCCTTCCTCTCTCTCCACATTCCCCGTTCTCCTATCCTCACCCCTTTTGCATCTTCACTTTCTGATTCCCTTTCTTACTCTCCGCCCCCCGCTATCATCCCTTCTTTCATTCTCTTTTTTATTTTTCTACGTCCCTTAACTTACTCTTCCGCTTTTGTCTCCCTCCTGCTCTCCACCACTTCTCTGCCTCCTTTCACTGTACTTCACCCCTCTTGCCCTCCACCATTTTGTATTCGCTCACGTCCCCCTCCTCTTTTTGATTTTTCTGATTGTGAGCGCGTTAGTTAGGTAACTCCGAACCACTCCAGCCTACTCCACGGGGACACCGCTTAATGATAATAGCTTGGGGAAGAAGAATGTTGTGTCAATGTGTCGAAATGCCTTGAGGAGATCCCGGATCACCCCCATAGGGGGAGTTTATTTTTTAGTGCAGGTGGAGGTTGGGTGTTAGTTCAAGGAGTGCCATGAAGTCGAGCGTGTGGGCCTAAAACCGTATTGTTCATCAGACAAGAATGTTGTTTGTGCTTGTTGAAGAATGGAGACAGACGTGTGTGTAACATCGATTTTTCATAGTTTAGTTTTGAAAAGATGTGACCAAGAACACAAAAATGGCCTGTAATTTGCAAGTTTATGTGCATCTTTGTTCTTTGTAAATAGGATGACTTGGGCTGATTTGAGGTGGTGTGATCTGGGAAAGTTCCGGTTTGTGAGAAGTGATTGGTTAAAATAGGGCATCAGAGGCGACCTGATGTATCTTATGATTGTACAATCCCAGAGCTTCTTGTCGGTACCGCAATTGTACCAGGTTTTAACCAGGTGGCGAATTTTGCATTTCATCAACAGTAGTAACGTGGATTCAGGAAATTGAGGTGAATGTGGTTTTTGGTGGTGTGTTAAATGGGTTATTGAAGGTGGAACTTTGTAGCTAAGTTTTTGCCCAGGTAGTGAAGTGATAGTGAAGGCGTTTAGCGATGTCAGGACGGGTCGTATCTGCTTTATTATTATGAGTGAAGGTCAGGGAATTTGTTTAGTGTACTTCCTACATAGAATGTTGTTGAGGCATGTCCAGGTTTTGGTGAGATCATTTTTGAGTTATGAATTTGTCTGCGTGTGTTTTTCTTGCAATCGAATACTCTATGAGTAAATTGGTTTGTATTGTTTGTATGGTGTTGTGCTGGTGTGTTTTCTTCAGGTATGTTTTATAGAGGCCGTGCTGTGTTTGATTGACTTGGAATTGGCTGTTGTCATCAAGGCTTGCTTATGGTTTACGATTTTAGGGTCTTCTTTGTAAGGGAATGATCGTTATTAATGTCGTTAAGTTGCAATGAAGTTGTTGTATGTAAGCTATGTTAGGGTCATTTTCGTGAGAGACATTGTTCCCATGATTCAGTGTGAGTTACGGTGTTGAAGTGCGATGTTGTGATCTCTGTAGTCACGTTTAGTGAGTGTTTGTTTTTGTGGCATGCTGATGTTAAGTGATTGTAATGATGAATATTGGGAAGTGATCTGTCGTGTCAGTGACAAATAGCCATGGTGTGGAGTCTGTGTTCAGTGGAGTTGGTTGGAGGTAGTTGGTGATAATGTTATCAATGAGCGTGGGTTGTTATGCGTAATTCTTGTAGGTCTGTAATTTTTTAGGGATTATAAGAGTTGCAAGTGATGTGTTAGAGACTAGTCAACATTATGTTTTGTATCAAGAGTTATGACATAGAGGTTATCAGAACCTGAATAAAAGAGACCCAGTGATTTCTAAACGTTTGTAATATTTATTTTAGAGTGAAATTTTAAAGGAAAAAATACCAGTTAGAAATCTATGGTGAACTGAAGACAGAAAATCGTTAATGTAGTGGAACAGAGCGTTTCAAAGAGTACACTCAAGGGCTTTGCTCGGAAAGCTTGACACTTAAGTGCCCAAGCTAAAAAAAAACTTCCGTTGAGTGCCCAAGGGGGGGGGGGGGGGGGTTACTAGGGACCCAACCCAGATAACACGTTCCCGTGGGGAGTTTGATCATGACAAAAACAAATGAAATGGGGGTCACATAAGAACCACATACCCAAATAAAAGTGCAAAATCCGACCTTTGAATATGACCTATTGAAATTGTCACTCTTCGAAACAGAGTGGTCGCACATTTCCATCCTTAGCAACTCCGATATAAGGTTTTGAACAAAATAAGTCATTATATCTACTCTAGAATAACCAATTAAAAATATCATGGCAAAATATAGCCAAATTTATACAATCTTGTCATTTTTCTCAGAACTTCAAAATCGCCTTATGTTCCGATAGAGCGACTTAAACAGTTAAGAGCACGGCATGACAAATTAAAATTGATGCTATCAGCATATTTATTAAAAAGGTTATTTGATTGAAGTATCATAATTATTAAATTAATTACCTCCTAAGTCTATATTTAAAGCAAATAAACCCCGAGATTTACAGTACTTTAATTTTTTAATTAGTAAATATCTTGATTTTTTTACTCTCCGTAGTGCCCAAGGGGGGGGGGGGGTTTCCTTGGGACCCAACCTAATTATTCTAATGAAGCCGTGGGCGGATTTAAATTTTTTTGTATCAGGAGAGCGTTATTCATAAATCAGACCAAGGGGTAGAAAAAAAAACTCTGGACAAATTGATGGCGTACCGAGAAATGCAAAAAAAATCAAATGTTGGGTACCTATGGATCCCCCCCCCCCCCTGGGCACTTAAGGTAAGCGAGTCGCGTGAGTGCAACAAAGTAGTATCGGTACATTTTGGGACAAAAAAATGGAGTTTTTGCTTGATTGTAAAACTTTCAAAGGCAAAACACCACAATTCAATTATGCAAGAACATTAAAAATAGAAAAACAAAAGAAATAGCTGCCAACACAAAATGTTTTTTTTTTGCAAAATGGACAAATATTACAGCTATAGTTGTGTTACAGACATTTAACTGTATTACTCTATCGAAAAACATAAACTACCGGGTTACTATAAGCTAAAAGGGACCAACCACTTGGTAAAAAAGTCTGTGAACTTCAGTCGAATATTTTCCTACGAAATAGCACAGGATGTCTAGACCGTGTAGTTTAAATTTTTCCCGGGACGAGGGAAACTTTCCCAGCCAATGATATTGACAATATGGGTCATCAATACATTTTTTCTTAAAAAATAGAGGCGTGGCAGAGTCGTCTGCACCTTTGACAATTTGATAAGTCTGGACACCTCTAGACAGGGTGATACACACCATGGTGATGCAGAGCACGCCGTACGCCCAGACAATAGGCGGCAAGCTGGTGCATACCAAGATCGATTAAAAAGCTTGTTTTGTTAGAAATGATTTGGGTTTGATAGCTTTAAATTTACATATAAAACGTTATTGTAAAATCAAGAGGTGAAAATAATATTAATTTGTACCGTATTTTAAGAAAAGGAGAGGGTCGTTATACGATATACAATACATAGAAGCAACGGGGGGAGGGGGAGGGAATCAATGGACCCACATGCAAATTACACACACACAAAAAAAAACAACCAAAAAAATGGGTAATTTACCAATTGGGCTCCACCCCTACGTACGATTGCGGCCCATGATCAAGTTTATTATTTTACAAATAGAGTGCAAACCACGTATTGTTAATGGGGGGGGGGGGGTAAACTGAGGAATTGGGCCCTCCGTCCTTCCACTGGCACTGCCACTAGCGAAAACGGCTTTTCCTAACCCCATGCATATCACTTCAATGCAGATTGCACATAATATGAAGGACTTTATAGTTCGAAAACAAGAGTGTTTTACAAAATGCGAAAAAATATGAATTGAAGAATGATATTCGATTTTTATATTTTGATTGTAAAGCTTATTCTTTTGATATACTGTATTTCGAAAAAAGGACAGTTTTTAGGGGAAGTTTTAAAAATAATATTGGTATTTTGGTTTTTAAATGTGTAATATTCACCATATTTTTTTATGTGATTGTGCGAATTCCACCATAAATCCGTAAACATTCTTCTTTTTAGTTTTTCAAATAAAAATATGTCTTTATGAAGAAAAAAACACCCTGAAAATGCTGAAAGCCTGGCTGTTGTCATCTCGAAAATCCGAGTTTGGGATCAATTAATCTCAATTTCCAAGCAGATTTTATCACTGTTCGCTCGAAAAACTGTGTTTTCATATCGATGATTTTTTGTTTCCGATTAATTTCCTAACTTGTTTCAACCTTAGTGTTTAACTGCGTTTTCTGCCTGAAAACCTGCAGTGTTTGGAAATCGGCAGAAGGTTTTGAGTAAATAAAAGCCTTTTTCGAAAGAAGTTGAAAACTATATATTTCAACTCGAATAGGCCTACACTGAGTTTGGTAATCGATTATTTAATTGAAAAATAAACTCATTTTTGAATGCCAATTGCACCATTATTGGATAAACTTGTGAAAAAAAAAAAAAACATCGATGCGGATTGCACATAATTTCCCCCCACAAAAATATACCGTATTGTACTTAGATTTGAAAAAACAAAAAAACTTGTCTGAAAACCTACACTAAAAAATAAAGGGTCAAAATAACTCTAAAAGGGTAAATTTAGGACCCCGCGGGATTGCGGTCAATTATGAACCAACTGAGTCAAAAATTGGAGAAAAGTCACTGACCCAACTGAATGCTGGTACAAAATGTGGTCAATAACCCATTGGGTTGAAATGACTACGCCTATATTGGGGTCATAATGATTTGTGAAAAAAATTAACCCTTTGGGGGTTCAAAAATTTATTTATTCTATAAAAATTACTATATTAATAATCATTTGGTTAATCGGGATGCCAAAAAAAAAAAAAAATCGTGACAAACAAAAGTAAGCCAAAAAAAAGTTGAGTTTAAACTACCTCCTTCGCTCAAAAGCTGACTATTATTTAGGGTCTTTGAAATTGAACCCACTAAGCGACCATTAAATATGATGGCTTAAAAAAACAGAAAAAAAAAACAGAAACGTGATGGTTGATTTCAACCCCGACTAATAGTGTCAAATTAAAAGGTGACCAGATATAAAGTGTTGATATTTTGACCCCAATCGTTTTAAGTGGGCAAAGGTAAGCAATTATATTTTTTTATACTTGACTCGAAAAAAGTAAGTTTATATGACAGGAGTGAAAAAAAAATGACAAATATTACTATTAGTGCTCAGCATGAGGTGAAAAAAGGGCCTTAGATTTCTACAACCAGGGCGGAATAATAACATTGACAATCAGAGCTAAAACGATCATTGGTAGTGTAGTGTAGTTAACGAAAAATACGTGATGACAAATTAAAGTGATGGCAATTCGCATAAAGCAACATTTTTCCAAGATGGCGCCATTTAAGTAAAGGCGGCTACTATAGCAGAATTAGTTCAAAATGTATGTTGTGGTCAAGAGGTTCATATACCATTGCCAGAATTGTCTGAGTCATGAAAAATTTATAAACAAAGCTATTTTTCAAGATGGTCGACATCTCATCTAAGAAAACCCGTATATCTAATTATATAACCCTATGAAGATGATTTTGGTGTCAAGATAAGTGTTTCTGCGGTCCAAGGGTGGGATAAAACTATTTTCAAAACTGTAAGAAGAATATAAACAGTAATGTTATTTTCCATGTCAATGTTTTCCAGATGGACCAACATTCTAAACAAGTACCCAACCAGGGTTAGAATTTACTTTTATGTAGGCTGAATTCTCAAAAGTGTTAAAATTATTAAACCAGATGATTGTAATAATACCAACTAAAATCCTCAGTAATCTCCTTGGAACTTCCAAACTGCGCTCTTTAGGGTCCATAGAAAACGAAAACCCAAAAACATGAATACACCGGTGTACACGTGACCAAGGTCACTTAAGTGTGTGAAATTCAACGGCCATGTTACTCTTGACATATCTGAAAGAAACAAATATGATTTATATTAAAGTAGTACAGGTAATAAACATTTAAAACTCCCATGGCAATTCCAGATATATGTTGAGATGAATACATATAAGGTGGTCAAGGTGTCACATTTGGGTGTCACATGGTGATACATGAATTTAAAAATGACTCACGACCCACCTGACAGTTTTGAGCATATTGGCTGTTGAAATCCTTGACCCGAAAAAAAACATTACCACTTGTTACAAAAATCGTCATCCTAGGTGTGTTTAGATGAGTTATAAAGATTTTTGCCCTTGATATATGTCGACATCTTCGAACGATAGTGGCGTATGGAAACGTCCATTATTTTATTTATCTGACAATTTGGAATTGAAAATTGTTTTAGGAATCCTGACCCTGAAATCTTAATTTGACACCCAATCATATTCTAGGCTAATTGTAAAAGATGTCAGGTGGTTGTCAATAAGATGTCAGAAATCTTGGAAAATATA
The DNA here is from genome assembly GCA_023653785.1 of Ophioderma brevispina. Taxonomy (NCBI): domain Eukaryota; kingdom Metazoa; phylum Echinodermata; class Ophiuroidea; order Amphilepidida; family Ophiodermatidae; genus Ophioderma; species Ophioderma brevispina. The sequence goes on from JAMKCH010057603.1 coordinate 12,449, forward strand.
GGCACATGCAATATTTGATAGTTTGGGAATAGTTTTACTGAAACTCCTTACCAAGCCAAAAACATATTTACGACCAAAACTGGTTTCTGGGGGTTTTTGCCTTTAAGATGGCTTCCACTTTGGAAAAAATGGCCCGCGTATGCAAAATTGCCACCACTTAGATTTTGTCATCATTGTTTCATATGAAGTCCAAATCCTACGATTCAATTTTAGCTTATGGGGACAAATGTTATTATTCCGGCCGGTATACACTATCCTTACTAGTGGGCTGCAGCACGATATAAACTGTTGTTAAATTCATATCGAATTTTGGAAAATTAAATCAGTGTGTTTTTTTTTAAATGGTTACCAAAAAGGGTTTTTTTTTTTTGTGGGTGAACAGGTTTTTTTTTCAAAGTAATGAAATAATGAACTCAGTTTTTCTTGTCATCTTGTTAATCCTCGTCTAAAACCCAGTAGTTCTCAATTGCAAAGGTAATTTTAATTGTAAAAACAACGTGGATTAAACATATTTTCAATGGATTAGGCCTATTTGTTATTTGCTGTGAGCTTTACCGATCAATATGACAAGTGTTTTTCATTTTTTAGGTTAAGTGTTAAACCTCATCGGTTTAAGTGGTTTATCGTAGTTTTGTTTGTTCATCTATGTCACGAAACTGTTCTCGTATATGTATTCAGTTAAGTGACGATTATGGCAAAGATAGCATAATTGTATCGTTAACCATAGATTGAACTGTGGTTCTCAATGCAAAATTTTACAAAATTCCGCATTTATGATTTTTTTATTTTATTTAAGTTCGAGAATAAAAATAGAATAAGAAAAAATCTTCATTCGATGCGTCAAACCCCTTAAAACGAGTCTCTTATACTTTTCACAAGGGGTGGATGCGTATTCCACAATAAATCGTCCACTTGCTTTTCTGGGATTTTCGAAATAAAAAACACTGTTATTACCGCCAAATAAATGTTTTCTAAAGCAAGACATTGTCAATTTGGAAAAGTGAGTGATGATTCTTTAATCATAGAAAACCCTGGTTGTATCTAAAAGTTGTGGCAAACAATTAACTCAAGTTTTCGAAGCAGATGCCACATTAGAACATTATACAACACGTTTTCATTTTGAAGAAAGGAAAGGGGAGGATAGAGGAGGAGAGAGAGTCCATGCCTCTTTTATTTTAAATTAAAACCTCGGTTTATGACTGCGATTTTCACCACAGTTCTGATAAGTGAATTAAAGGGATGACTCAGAGATTTTTTACGACGGTACCCTCAATTTAAACAAAATCAGGTTTTACATTGAAGATTTTTAGACTTTCTATCACACACCATATATGGCAGTGAAAATTCAAGACCATCCAGTATTTCAACATGGGACCGTCGGTTACTGTCCGAGTGCTATACCAACTGAGCCAATGAAGGTCAGCAGATGATTAAGAGGAGTTGATATTATATCTATAGGTCTTCAGTTTCAACCCCTGTTCCTCTAATATCTTATAATCCAAGAAGCTAGATGTAATTGGTTTGAGTGAATATAATATTACGGAACCAAATTCCGAAATCAATTTATGTAACCATAAAGAGGAAATAAGCTCAAACTGTGGGTAATTAATAATAGTTAATTTTTTTTCAAATTCTACCACTTCAAAAAACTCTTCATGTACATATTAATACCAATTAATTACCCGTTATTCCGAACCACGCTTTTTTAGCATTGCTTTCCGAAAAAAAGGGTCATTCCATCATTCCGAAAATAGGGTCGCTAGTCCGATAATAAAAAGGGGTCGCTAGGTCCGAATTGTCACAACCAAAGTTCGTATTCAGAATATTAAGTCTTTTTCAGAGTAGCTAAAGGTTCACTATTCGAAACCAGATACCGGTGTTCTTTATTTCCGGAAATTTCAGAAAACAAATTTATCTAGCCTATTCTGATTTTTTAAAAGAAACAATGATTGAAGAGACAAATGATGATAAGTCAAGTTATTTTCAAGGGTTATAGGGTTAGGTGTTAGGGTTAGGTATAGGGTAAGGGTGGTTAGGGTTAAGGTTAATGTTTAGGGTAATGGCGTTAAGGTTGCCAAACAATTTGAGTCAGCCTTTATGGAAACCTATTTTTTTTTAAGTTGAATCGAAAAATTAGTTTTTAAATCTCTTGAATCACAGTTAATTTTTTTCCAAAAGCAATGATTTCCCTAAAACATAGTGATTGGCGACGCAGATTGTAGCCCCACAATACAGATAGTTAGACTCAGGCCAGTACGCAGGGGGGGGGGGGGGTGCGGGGGTGCGGAGTGCGGTCGCATCTCCCCCCCCCCCCCAAATTCCACAAACGGGGCAAAAGGTCCACTTTTGCTGAATTTTTTGATAAAAAGCGTTCAAAAATTTGTCGAAAAGTTTGACCCAAAAGTCCACTTTTTGGGGATAAAGGTTTTAAAAAGTCCAAAAAAGGTGACCATTTTAGGAGGGTGTGGTACACTTTACAAAAGAAGGCCCACTTTGTCGAAAGTTCCGAAACCCACCCCCAAAATAAAAAAACTCCTGAGTACGCCCTGGTTATACTGACCTTTGCCTTGAAAGGGATATTAATCGGACTATAGTTGTCAAATATGAACTTATATTTCCAAAGAAAATATTAAAGAACAGCCGCACTTCTTACTGAAAAACTGAAATTTCTCGCTTGAAACAAATAGTTTTTCAAAAAAAAAACAGGGATACCTATTATAAGAACACATATATGCAGGACAAAAGATTTGTTTGTTTGTTTTGTTGTTTTGCGTGTGGTGTTTTGGGGTCCTGATATGAAAAAATGACTTTTGTTAAATAATTGAGGTGTATCGGGATCTTCAAAGTAAGACTGTTTCAAAATCAGAAACTACAATTGAAGCCCTTTCCTTGACACAATTAATTCTTATTTTTGAAATGAGAACATTAGAAATCGGTGACTTGCCATTTGGTACTAATCCCAATTGGTTCTAATGGCCCAGTTTGTCTAACTCCAATTGGTCTAATACCATTTAGTCTAATGAACCATTAGTCTATAACCATTAGGCTAATAACCATTTAGTTAATAGCCATATTAGTCTAATTCATATGGTCTATAACTATATCGTCTAATACTAATATCGCTATAACCAAATTGGTCTAATGCAATGGGTCTAATACTCATATGGTCTAATATCCATCTGTCTAATATCCTCTTGGTCTAACACTTCATTTGGTTCTAAGATCACATCTGGGTTATATCATACCCAAGTGGTCTAATATCCATTTGGTTCTAATTTATATGGTATTCAGTCTAATATTCACTAGTCTAATATTCATTTGGGTCTAATGCCCATTTGGTTTGTTGTTTGTTGTAATGCCAGTTAGTCCAATATCATCTGGTTAATATCCTTTTGGTTATAATATTCATTAAATTCATTTGGTCTAATACCCTTGTGGTCTAAGGGGCCCTATTGGTCTAATATCCATTGGTTTAATATTAAAATCAATGTTTAAGACGCAGTTTTTATTTGGAGTTAACGTCCAATAGATATTAGACCAAATTGGTTTCTATTAGAATAAATATAATTATATATAGATAGATATATCAGGGTGGATTTTAGACCAAGTGGATATATACCAAAGGATATTTAGACCAAATGGACCTTAGACTAAATGGGAATTATACAAAATGGATATTAGCCAAACTGGATTATTAGCCCAGAGGGAGATTAGACCAGATGGCTATCAGACCAATATTGGGTATTGACCAAATGATATTAGACCAAATGGATATCGACCCAAATGATATTTAATTCTGAGAGGGATATTAGACAAAATGGATATAGACCAAACGGTGTTTGGTTTATTAGACCAATGGTGGTAGACAAAAATGGGCATTAGATTAGATGGACATCAGACCAAATGAATATTAGGACATTCGGTGTTAGACTAAATGATTATTAGACTAAATGATTATTAGACCAAATTGGTCATGAGACTTTATGGTTTAGACCAAATGAAGTTTAGAACAAAGGGCGATTATGACCAAAGGGGGATTAGACCAAATGCAATAAGTGGAAGTAAAAGGGGAAGCTATAGGAGAAAGAGAGAGGTTAACAAACCAGGAAATTGATAGAGTTAAGGAAAGGGGAAGAGTCAACATGGACTGAGTAACGGGAAAAGGAGGTGGTTGTGTTAAAAAACAAAACACGAACAAGAGAAGGAACAAAAAGGAGAAATGGATGTGAAAAAGAGGAATCATAGGAAAGAGAGGGGGAAAGGAATGATGTCACAGAGGATGTGAATGAAAGTATTGAAAGGAGAGAGGAGAGAGAGGGCGGAGGAGCGAGAGCGAGAGGTGGAAGTTATTAAACCACACAGGAAGCTTATGAAAAAATAAAAGAGAGTGAAAACAGGAGATTGAGAGAGAAAAGAAAGAAAGGGGAAGGCTTAGGGTAAACATGGTGGAGATGAGTAAGGGAAACAAGAGGGGGGTGGTTGTGAGAAGAAAAACAAAACACCGAACAGGAAGGAAACAAAAAGGCAGAAAGAAAGAAAGAAAAACATGTAAAAGATTGTCAAAAAAGGAATATAGAGAACAAACGAGGGGAGAAGGAAGGATTGGCCGTTATTATAACGAAAGAATTCTATGAAACAGTGGAAGGGAACAGAGCAGACGGAAAAGTTGTAGAGGAAAGAGACGGAGAAAGTTTAAAAAAGAAGTGATTTTTGCTAGTATGTATACTAGCGGGAAAATGTATTCTCAGACAAACTGGGGAGGCAATAAAGCAAAATATGGTATGCTTTGCTATATATAAATCATTATCCCAAATGTTGCTATTTATATCCGCATACAGACATGGTCATCCCGCGCCCAACGCTCAGTGGTAGGTTAGGTGCTATAATCCATTCACCGCGCGCGCAAGGGTAAATTTACTAGCAGGTGGTCCGTGAGTGTCCCGAGTGAGATTGATGAGAAATGTCGATCACTACAAGTGGGCGTACCCGAATGGCCTTAAGTCCGTGCTTGCACGGAGGCTCAAAGCTGGGTGAATTTTAAAGACTCGGTTCTGCGAACCTCGCTGGTTTCACCACGAATTATTTAAAACGAGTCTTTGACAAAAGGGACTAATACAGATACGACTGTGTGGCATCACAGTGAAACAATTGGGAAAGCCTAGCCCAAGATCGTCCCACATGGCGCAGCCTTATTACTGCGCCTTATTATAATGAAAAGATAATGCTGAACATCAGAATCTCACAAAATCAGCAAGACGGAGGTCTGAAAGGCAGAGAGAAGAAGCGGCCATGATAGTCCGAATCAAAACTCCATGCCATTTGGCAGTAATCCTTCCATCGAACGTCCTGTGTGCATGTCAGACTTTTCCATGCTTCCAATTGGTTCATCAGCAACCATGCGAACCCACAAAACTGCAATCTTAATTATTGTCTTGTCATGAGTCATCTTCATTTGACCCCCCCCCCAACTGATAGATGAGTGTTTGGGGGTTGGTAAACGAGGACAGTAAAACGATATTGTGACATTGAAAAATGCAAACCTCGCAAAGGTCTACAGGTAATTCTTAGGATCTAAGAAAACTATGTAAACTCTCATTCATCTGGGATTGGTAAGATAAACAGATTAAAATAATTTTAGTCAACCAGACATACCTTTGAGCGTAAACCAACGTTGCGACCGCAACCTGCGGTCTTCAACGGGTTGTAAAGAAATTGGATCTTGATCTTGATAACAGCTGGTTTGAACGGGCGTGTGAAAGAAGCCCACTCGGGTGAGGGGAGGACAACCGTCATTAAAACCGTCACGGCGGAGTCAGGGTCAACTTATTCACACGGCTAGGACCAGGACGTAAAGGACATCCTCGCCGAATGCGTCATAATCTTCCCAATAACAGCACCGGAAGGTAATCAAGATCCAATTTCTTTACAACCCGTTGAAAGACCGCAGGTGCGGTCGAACATTGGTTGCGCTCAAGGTATGTCTGGTTGGACTAGAATTATTTTAATCTGTTATCTGTATGATTAAGAGTAGATTTTAATTGAGACTCCTTGCATTAATTCCAATAGGGATGGTATTGATGTGTGATCAACCTCGGCCATGCGGAGGACTAGGCCTTTGTTACCATTACAAAAACATATTGTGTCCATGGTATTTAAGAATCAGCTTAACTGGATATGATGCATTTTCAGTTCTACAATGGTAAATGGCCCATATTTGGCTGAGGATGTCAAATCAGCTTCGCGCTAATTCTCTTAAAGGGGCATTTCGTGTCCACAGTCTCGTCCCCCGACCCTAACCCTAAAAATATGGGGATTTTACATCATCTGATCCGTTAGCTTAGTAATCCATGAGTGCCTAGCTTACGTGCAAAAATCGGTCGCTTCGCATCTGTAAGAAAGTGCAATTTTGTATTTTCTGTCCGTAAACAGACCAATTACAATTACAGTAGCCTATGGGACAGTGGGAAACGAGCAATGCTCATAACACAAACCGCAAGATCGAGATGAGCTCAAATTTTGAGAATAAGATTTTTCAAAGATAGATTAGTGATCAATGAATAAAACTAAAAGGTGCTGATGAAAAATCACGAGATTGACCTTTCATACAAGGTTGACAGTTTCACAGCGAAATTAAAAACTTGTGATAGAGCATTGATATGAGACTTAATGCATCATTTCGCCATGCGGTGATAAGGAAGAATGGGATATTGCTGTGTCAAAGGTAAGGTATTATGATTCATATAAAGCTGTAATGAAAGAATGCTGGGCTGGTGATTTCATCCTGATACTTACAAGTAAAAAATCTCAGCTCTCTTAGATGTGAAATAAGATATTTTATGTCAACATTTCTTTACTACTATACTACTATTACATTGTATGAGTATCATAAACTTTTTTTAACTGGGGGCATTGAAATACTGCCTCTACCTCTCACGGTGAATGGACAGACCGAAACTTTTAATTAGGTCTCACTTATTTTGAAAATATCTACTATAGTCACATGCCCACTTTTTGGACAATGTAAATTAACTATATAGTTATTCATTGATATATAAAATAATACTCAAACTGCGCCTGCCTTGGCAACCAAATCTAGAGGGATTCACCCTCTACCAAGATTTATCATTGCATTTAAATGCAGAAAATGTGGTGCAAAATTATAACCTCAGTCATAACACACCAAAACTTATCACTTTATCAACTTCATAATGGCAAATGAATCATTCTCTACATTGTGCAGTAGTAGAGGTTGATTTGAGGCATGTTCCGTTTTATTTGTTTCAATGATAATCTTGAGAAAAGCTAATGCCCCAAATTTCAGTTGTTACGATCTTGGCCGTGAGAAAATGTAAATTGTATTATGGTGTAACAATGGGCCACTGTGACCCCGGGGGGCCAGTGGTATTCAACGGTGGATGATGATGCGTGAACACGGACTTACAAAAAAAAGCACCCTAACAAAAGTGTTCCACCGACTAGAAAACCATACCACTATAACAGTATTTTGTCGTTTTTGCTACACGAAAGAAGATTTTGGTCAGTTTTTGCTACCTAACTAAGTAAGGCAATGCATTGTGTCGTTGTAAAGAGACACTGCACATTTGAAAAATAGTGCGCCCTTCAAGATTTTCAAAATCGAATTTTGTTTTTGACTTGTATGTGTTGAAGGCTTTTATATACAAAAGCCCTCACCCGAAATGATAAGACCAAAGCAGCTTCCTTATGGGTATAAACGGAACGGTATTTTGTAATTTTGCGTCGCCGAACGAAAATGGCGTTTAAACAAGAACACGGATGTTTACACGCTATGCACATGTTTGATCGGTCTATAAACCTTTGTGGTTTGGATCAGTGAGTACGAGTCAAAAAATATTCATAATACACTACATTTGTTGATTAAAGTTATGGCAAAACTTAAAAGTGGCCTACAAATTACCGGATGTCTTTATCCTCATACAATGTATCTGTTTTGGGGTAGTTATTTTTTAATGTGTAAAATATATCTCTGTTCTTCCAATGGCCTAGACTATCATTTGAGAGCAAATTGAAGAAAATTTCAATTTTGTGAAATGGCCCAGGGCCGCGTTAATATACCTTTTAATTAGCTTGCTTTTTTTGATCTTGCTAATTTGGAGTATTACATTCCCTAAATCATATATCACAATTTCAGGTTAAGAAAAAACATACCTTTTTCCACATTTTCTGATTTATGACCCCTGAATAGATGTTACGCGCATACATCGCCTGTGCAAAAAAGAGACCCTTTTCACGTTCTTCTTTTCCACGCATATATCCACCTTGAATACAATTGTTGCCCCCCCCCCCCGGCACTGTGCATTGTGAATTGGCAAGAATTATACTATTTTCCAATTGACTCCTTAGAGGTGCAACAAGGATTTTGGAGCACCCATATATTGTGTCATAGGAGTTATTGCATTTACAGCTGTATAAAAAAATGGTACCAATTAAAAACAATTTTTTTTGAATATTATATCTCAAGATATCACATTAAAGAGAAGAGACCATGCTTACAGTTATTTTTGGTTTCATCTCATTTGCTTGTTTCAATAGAGAGATAACTCCAGTTTACTGCGGAACACAAAAAATAGTTTGTGCACTGGTTGCAACTGGTGTTGAAAGAATGTTAAACATAAGTTTGTTTCACATGTGAAGATAGGAAATCTTTAAAAGGGGATTAACTTCATAAATAAAGAAACTCAAAGGGTTACGAACAGTTGTGTAGGTGGAAGTTAGATCAGTAAGTTCTGGCTTTAAGATTAAAGTGAATAACAGTTTCAATATACTATTGTTGTTAGGAGAACCATGAGAGGTACAGATAACCTGGAGGAGGTTGGTTTTTTTCTGGTCTTGACAGTGTATGAAACGCAAAGGCCTACCAACCACCTTGCTACTTTGCTTCCAATTTCAAGTTTTTATGGACGTCAATTAGTTAATGCACAAAGAGATAGGCAATATTTTTAAACCATTTCTTTAGATGGGAGTGTTTATTTGGGTGCTTGACAAATTTACATCTTCTGGCATGATTTAAACAGATACCAATTTGTAATAAATAAAATCTCAATATTTTTTTTTTTTTTTTTTTTTTTAATTTTTTATTATAAAAGGGAAAATAGTATCATTGAAATGATATTGACTATTAAAAATTGTGTCGATAAAACTAGACTTCCTTGTTTACTTGATCCGTGTTTGTTTCTTTTGTCACGGTGCAATCTTTTGTGAGCCTTAAGACAGTATGGTAGAACTGCACGAAACAACTCTGCCCGTGCGTAAAAGTGGAACAAAATCAATTTTGGTGTGTCACAGTAAAAATTGTTATATCTCTGGATTGACAAAGCAAGTGAGATGAAACAAAACCATTGGAAAATAAGCCCAGTCTTATTCTTTAATATTATGCAAAAACAATGACTTACTTTGAAAAGTCATTATTTAACAATTTTGGTTCTATTGTACCACGTCTTTGAGACAGGCTGGAGAAAGACCCCATAGATTCGTACCTTGTATTTGGCTACAGAATGCCTGAAACTGAAACAAAAGTCGATTTTTATTTGCCTAATTTCAATTAAAAATTTTTTATTCTTTTTCTGTTATTTTATTAAGTATTAAATATTATGGCACCAATTTGTGTACAAAAGAAGATATTCTCAGCTTAATCCTTTAACATGGGCCCATTTTGACAGGAAAGCTAAATCAGAATTTTCAATTTTTTAGGACCACCTGTTATGTTGAATCTTCTCGTTGCACCTTCCTTTAACTACTAGACCAGCTGGGGATGATCTGTCAAGGGCTAATTTATTCGCACGCTGGTAGTTGTGGGACCACACCAATGCCCAGGAGCATTGTCACTCCTACCAAAAGGGCATGCTAGCATTATTTTTTTCTTTGTTTTTTGGACTAGAGTTGTTCCCTCTAACATGAAAAAATTAATGAAATAAAGTGTAAAAGATTTTTGGTGTCGGCAGTGAGCAAGATTCGAAACCCGAGACAGAGTATCATGAGGTCAGCTACTTAACCACGAGACCAGCAAGGATGGGTGTAAAGATTGCAATTCTAATCCTTGAAACATTTACGGAATAAATCGCTAGCCTACTGCTATTGTGGTCAGCACTTCAAAAATATAATGAATAGGCTCCGATCTGGAACGGTTGCCACAACCTATGCTCCAGGAGATGAGTGGTGGTCAAATATCATAGTTGCTGTGTATCGGTTGCTCTTGCATAACCTTTACAGCATTAAATTAAATATTATCAAAAGAAAACAAGGCTTCAACAAGCACAAGTTATTTTAGTGCTCCAGGACCATGATATTGCCAATTCCTCAAATATGCAATAAGGTGATGACATACACAATTACTCTCTTTCTTAATTTGACTTTATTTTCATTTCACAGTTTCACTACAAGAAATGGTGTTCATCACTCATATCTCCCATTGTCTCTCTAACCCAACCATTTTGAAGTCCTTGATAAGCCCTCTTGCCAAGGGTACTGAAATTTCTTCAAATTTCACGATGGAACAAAATCAACCAACCCCGTCATGCTGGCAATCAACTGCACTTCTTTTAATTTTTAACTAAAATATAAATCTTACATGTATATTGTAAGCAGTGAATATTTTACAATCAGTACAACACACACAACTACTAAAAGTGAGATTTGATTACCCACAGGCCATCATTTTACTGCTTGGTTGTTGAGGTATAGTCCTCAGCTTACCCGACTTTCCCAAGAAATGACCAATTTTGGAGAAAGGGGAAATAAATATAGCCAAGTCGCTTCACAATGCAGTGAGGCTTAATAAGCCAAAATCAATTAAACAGATCGAAATTTTCCAAATTAACACTTTTTATTTGAATCACAAAAAACCAATTTTAAAGTTAATTATACTGCAATTTGGTAGTCAGATCAGTTTAGTCACTTTTACGTCACCAACTTTTTTAAGTCTAAAAAATATTTGCCACCATTTTTTTTTTTCAGTACAACAAAAATGGCGATGATGAAATCAAAAACCAGTGATATTTTCAGCATGGGCCTTAAAAAAAAATGCACGCATTGAAATCCCAGACTGAATTCCAATATAACCATGGTTCACTTGGACTTGGGCAAAAACCAAACAATGATAATATTGAGTCATTTGGAGGGATGTTTAATAAGTTCATTTGTGAAAGCGGGCCAGCCTAGGCTATTACATCAAATAGAAAATTGTTCTGCAAGAAAAGAAAAATGGCAGTATATCCCTGTAAATACATGCCAGCACTACATTATACAAAGATTCTGTGTGTTTTCAATCTGGTGCTAATGTGTCCTTCATACTTCACTGCCCAAGGCAATGCATTGAAGAAAACAGGGCAGTTAAAATGGATGAAAAACCATTCATGACTCAAACACAATGTTTTGCGCTGGTTAAGTCAGAAAATGGTTTTCATTATTTTCACTGCACTGCAATACGAATAGGACCTCTACTCAGTAATCAAATATTGATTGACAGCAAAATATTGCAGTAAGTTAATTTCATACTGCAGCTGCTAGCATAATGATACCAATGCAAATATTTATTTGCAACAATATATGAGACATGGAACACACTAGACTCTGTCCATGCAATGGACAATACAAGATTGAGCCAATCACTATAGAACCTGCCAACAATTAATTCAACAAATATTATTTTTCAGGAGGCTTGGCAGCTCTCTTTATACTGTACCATATGACAAAGGGTGACCAAAAAATGTAAACCATCATGCAAGCTGCAACAAGTTGCAAGTGCAATAGCTGCCATTTGTCTCTAATTAAATCAAAACATACTCTCAGCCAAGTCTTTGAGTCAGTGGCTCTTGAAATATTCTTCCGGTGACTGGGGTTCATCACCGATCACGTTCTGCTGTGCTGGTGTTGTAGTAAAGGGAACCACAAGTTTTATTGTTGATTTGAATTTTTTGCATAAGCTGTGTGACAGTGGGCACACTACTTTGACACTTTTTTCAAATGATTTTACTGACGTTATCATCTACGCCATTGGGTGTCAGAATGTGCTTCATAAGCAAATTTTTGTCTGGTATTACAGATGGAATATGTGATGCATAAATTATGGGGGGATGTAAGTAATGGCTATGTACACAAGAGGAGCTTTCTTATGCGAGTTTTCTTTAAAATAAAAATTAAAAAAACCTTGCCAACCCCAGTCTGATCGTTAAGGTGGGTTCATACTTCATCAGCAGATGTCTTTTTTGGCCAACGGCTGGCCTCGAACATGTTTTGTGTGCCAGATGCATGAACATAGCGTCATGAAAGCAGGTTGAAAGGCTAGCGTTGGCAAGACTCTGCCGATGAAGTATGAACCCCCCCCTGGACTGTGCAACCCCCTGATCAATACCTCTTTCTTTCATACAGCATTTGTGATTGGCTAATTATATCAATAATGAACTTCAATAAACCAGTTGAAATGCAGCGTCACAATCTTCCAAATGTTTAAAGGTGTTGGTTCCAATGTCTTTGGACCACTGAAGGACACAAGGATATAGAATGATTTTCATCTTATCAAAATGAATTAAAGGCTGTAAATTGTCAGCCTTCAATCCAAATCCATTCATTTCCAAATCATCACAATATTGCATGGTAGCTGGCTCCCGTGGCTTTGCCTTCATTATTAGGTCCCAATAGAGAGCCATATGATTGTGTGCGAAGCATGTGTAATAGGGGACTACCTAAAAACATGTTAAAAAACATTCCATAGGTGTTCAAAAGGTGAAACGGTCAGGGCAATCACTGGCTATGGTGCTGTATATAAACCCCCACAATAAAGGGGATTTCTTTCAGAACTATATATTGAACTCAATGTTTCATGGTCATGCTTTACCCCATTAGTACAGTTAGGCCGCCAACCTGGTTGTTGTCTGCATGACTTAAGATACCAGCAAAAGTAAGTGTTCTGGTAGATCTGTCTGGGTCGTTCTGCTTGATGTTGCTTTCAGAGGGTGTTTTAACCAAATCCCATAATGCCACTGCATTGGCTATACTGTACTGTAACTAAACACATGTCAGTACTATTGGATAACAAGGTGTTCAAGAAGTTATAGGACAACAAAAACATTTTATACCATGATAAATTTCCTTAAGTACTAGACTTTGTGGGGCTAAAATGAGTGTACAAGGGTATTTATGTTAAGAAGAAGAATAGGATTTTGGGTTTTCACATGACATCATTGGGGTGAAAATTTCCCAAAACTGGGTGCATTGTGGGATGAGATCCAATATACCCTCTGATGTGCTTTATGCTGTAAAGCATTAATTTGGGTTATTTTGTCAACTAAACATAGTCAGTGGATTGTAATTTCGACAGAAATCAGACAGAATTGAAACAACATCAGGTGTACGACGAGTGGGGATAACGCGCATAGCACAAAGTCGTAATTGTCAAAGTATGCGCAATTAAAACACTGCATAGCTTACGGCACTTGCACGGAGTGTTCATGTGAACTGTCCGAGAAATAATCCACCAACTAGAGTAGAGTGTTTCTAAATGCTCATATGGTGCACCTTCCCCAGCAAACATGTTTAATATTTATAATAAGCATTTCTAGGAAACAGAAAATATCTGCTAGCAGAATGCACTGGCAAAAGGAACACCAACCACAGTAACGGAAGCAATGTAGGCAGAGCAACGTATATCTGCCAGAATTTCTTGATGACATTGTTCTTTCGACGAAGTCCTTTGGATCACCTTGCAATAAAGAAAGATTTAAAAATGCAATAAAATATAATCAATTAACATGACAACTGATTAGAATGGACCACATAGATGAAATGGTATATTATATTCTTATGGGATGCAATAGGGCTTCATACACGCCTGGAAAAGTGGGGAATTGGGAATGACATACCTGGGAAAGTGATTGTTTGGGAGGAAAGTTTTTCTTTAAATAAAAAATACATAATTGAAGGGAAATTGCAATCTGGGAGGGAAATTTGCACTCTTGGAAGGGGGGGGAAGGAAATTAATCTGGAGGGAAATTTTGCATCTGGGAGGGAAATTTGATTGTTATTCCCGGGAAATTTTTGAATTTTTCAGCCCTGAAGCTTATGTACTGAAGCCAAAGGGGTACAGGGGGACATGTCATACCAAATGACTAGACTTACTTCTCATTGGGGATTTTCATCAAAACAAATTATATGACCACCAAGTCAGTGGCAAAAGGAAAATTATGCAATGTGTTATTGATGCGGACAAAGTTGGACGCGTCTATAATGTTAACATTAAAAAGCACCAAAATTCTATGGTTCAGACAGTGAATGCATTCGGCTAAAAAATTGATTTGTATGTTTTTTTTCTGCAATAAACATTTACATGCCTTTTAGGAACACTGGTTGGATTCACAGCTGTTTGAAAGTCTCATAAACAGAATAAAACAAAAATATTAACGGTATACACAGTTTGACAAATCAGTTACTTATGTATTCCACTACCTCACTCATTAAATTTTACAAAATTTCATTGTGGGGGCAAATATGGTTTTTTTTAAATCATGATGTTTGTAGGCCTCTGTGGCAAGATTCCTACTAATGACTGTTTTATTTTTAAATCATCACAGCGAGTGCTGTGAATGCGAGTGAATCCAGCCACCCGTTAGGGGAACAAAAAACTGATTTAAGCACGGTTTTTTACAAATACAGGGCAATAAGCCTCTTGAATGTCCGTATACTAATATCAGTTTTAAAATATGTCACCACGCTACAATAGTGCTTGAAAAATAATTAGAATAATGCCACAGAGTCAAACAGCCGGGGTATTCAGTGAGAGTCCAGAGATAAATGCCTCTAAGAAAACAAACTCATGGTTGGTCATTTTGTTTCATTCCTCACCGTACCATCTTTTTTAAGAGTCTTGTTATTTCCATCCGCCTTCATTCAAAAGTCAATAAGAACCACAATCTTGTTCATAAAAACAAAAACTTGTACTTAAGATAGCGATGTGGGCCATGATTAAAAATTACCAATTTGATCCACTCTGCAATAGACATAATATGTACCCAGAACAGGAATTTAGCGAAGTCCTATTCTTGGAACAAATCAACATACAATTCTTTTGTCGCTCATCCCAACACCCATCTCCCAACACACAGTTCATTCCTACATTTCACTTCCAGCCGATGATGAATTCTCTAGTCTGTATACCAGGTACTATATCCATACCCATGGTCAATTACTTTTTATGGTAGTATACACAGGTCAATGAACTTTGCCCGGATCGCTGAGATTGTGTAAGTTGCGTGGTGTTTTAGTTACATCCCCATGTAGGTCAACAAACTAAGATGGCAAAAACAAAGCAGTGAATAAAGGTACAGCAAGATTTCAAATAGATGCCTTGTGATAACTACCCTCCAATATGTGCTGTTGACGAAATTGACATCATTTATGAGTTCATGTATTTTTCTTTCAGCTTCTGGATAAAATGGGGACCCAATACAGATATAAGGGATCAGCTCTGACAAAAACAGTGACAAAGGTCAGAATGGGGGGGGGGGGGAGGAGGAGAATGGGCCAACTTCCACCGTTCCCGAAAAAAAAACTGGACATGTTGCAATATTCATCAATGCTGCATGGAAAATTACCATTCTATTAAAGACTGGGGTTTGCCTATAACTCACCAATCTGGGCATTTTTTTTCCAAAAAAAAAGATGATTTTAACCACATTTGAAAAAAAAAAAATGCCATATTTTGAGTTTGGATATTTACATAATATCTGCAGCAAGAAAATTATGCAAGAGTGCACGGCTTTCCATAATTGCAAGAAAAAAAAGGTAAAACGGATGTAGAGTTTGCCTGAAAAAAATTCAAAACGTAAAAAAATATTCCAAAAAAACCCTGTATTTTGTAATTTTGTGATTTTTGACAACTAAAACCTGCAGAAATGTAAACCGAAAGACATATTTCTGGTTTGAATGTTTTGGATGGTTTGTAACCACAATATGCAAAATAAGACTTTGAAGCCTATTTATAACTCTTGAGTACCCATGGGACCCACCCCGATGCCATGCCCAACAAAAGTTTATTTTAAAAGCCCTGATCTGACCTGTACCTTTTAACAAAGAACAACTTTATAAATAGCAACAAGATAAATTTTACTCTTGTAATATGGCTCATGGCAAGCCACTGCCCTCCGACACCCTTTCCACATACATTCTAACAATCTCGCGCCGGTACAAACACAATGGCAAAGGCACACAAAAAAGCCCCCACTAGTTTGTTAATACCAAATAAACGCACATTGGCGACGGCCATCTCAAAAAAGTCCTCCGGTGTACGGAACTCGTCTTTCTATCAGAGCATACATGGCCCGACTTCAGTGCAAAACACCCTGTTTGTAAATAAAGATTCAGACGAATATGTAAGAATTGACTGTTGTTTTAAAGTCTGTTTACAAGAGACGACACAAAGAACGAGGGCAAATCAATCATTCTCCTTTGTTTGAATTTAAGTCCACTCTAAATAAGATTTCTAGGTCTGTTTGTTCCATTACAGTCAAATTTGGAATCCACCCACGCCAGTTACGCTTCTTTATAAGCGATGTTGTGAGGAAATAGATAATGATTATTAAAGTGCAATGGTTAATTTTGGCAAGGTTGGTGCAAGTGGCAGGCAAATCTTGACATAATAGGCCATCATAAATCAATCTTAATATTAAAGCAAGAGCAAATTGTAACTCACATCAAAAAAAGCAAAAACTGTTATGATGTTTAAAATTACAACTCTAGAAGTGACCGAGTGAGTGAGTGATGATTAAAGGTTAATGACAACTCAACCCAATGGTGTTATGTTTATCGTGTCATTTTGTACATTTTCTTTAACATTAAATTAAAAAACAAACGCAATATTAAAACTTCATTTCAAGTCAAATTACAATTAACAATTACAAAGGTATTACACATCATACAGTGAGAACCAAAGATCGCTTGGTCTATCCATGTATAAAACAAGATTAACCAACTAATTGCAATTGATACACTAGAAAAAAATGCATGCAATTAAAAAAACAACGTTTAAAAAGATTTGTACTGATAAATTTATAACTAACACCATCATAGACTGATGACAAATAGGTATCACTCACCATGTACCAAAGCAAAATTCAACTTCAAAATACAGATATCGATAAATCATGCAGAACATGAAACATGAAACTCCCCCTTTCAGACCAATATAGAGGGTTCTCATACCTGTACATTTTAAAAGGGCTCCATACACGGGGGAATTATTGCCCCCAAAAATGAAGTAGATTTTTTAAATTTACCATCAACAATATACAGTAGAAACCCTAATACATGTAATATTTTACTATTACAAAAAAAAAATAAATAGGTGGTCTTACATAGTACAAATGTAATGATAAATTGTTGGTTTGTCATGTTAATTGATTTTAAAGGCTACATGTACCTTAAACGAGTAATACAACAGAACATCTAATAATACAAATTACACAGTCAAAATCATTACACATTTTATAATTAATAATTAAAAAAAGAAAAAACCTAAAAAATTAAAAAAAAAACCAGACGAGTTGCCCCTTTAGTGCCCTTCTACGAAATGCAGGGGAACCACATCGGGCCACTTCTTAAGCTCCGAACCCGCAGGGGCCCCATTAGTCGCCTTTTACGACATGCAGGGGATACATCGGCCCCAATTCTAAACCCGAACCCGCAGGGGGCCAATTTATAGCTCCTTCCTGTTAGACATGCAGGGGAAACTGGGCTCCCAATTCTAAACCCCGAACCCGCAGGAGGGGCAAAACCTAGAAGTGAAGCAGGAAGATGTTCTTTCCTGTTGATGGGCTAAGGCGTGCGTCAGTAGTCTTCAACCAAATCTGAAATATCCTTGCCGACCAGCACTTCGTTTTAACTAGAATTTCGCGGTTCTGGCTTCGCGCTCGCTATATTCAAAGAATTATAAGCTGTGGGCAGCCGCCCCATGACCTTTGACCCTGGCACGTGACCTTTTGATCTCATCAAATATAGGGATCGCATGGTGCACCTATGACCAAAAAAAGTTGTGGTCCAATGAGTTTCAATTATTTAGATGGGGCATTTTACATTTTAGACCATTTTTCAACTGCCTCACACATGACTTTGACCTTTCAACAGACCTTTCGACCTTTCAACCATGACCTTGACCTTTCAACATGACCTTTGACCTCATCAACATATGATGGATCCCATTGTGCCCCTATGACACACGGTTGGTTCCAATTGAAGTAAACTTTTCAATTGAGGTCAATTTTAAAAAAAAAACCTTAACAATTTGTGACACACACATCCACACAACCACACGCCACAACGGATTGCTAAGTGTCCTGCCAGCTATAGTGGCCGGCCACAAAAACAGGCTTTTAAGTTTGGAATATTAATAATTCTACTTGTATTTGCAATCTAATAGACACATTATGAAAACTATTTTTTCTTTTTGGAATCTGTAATATACTCATTAATTCATCAATAATTGTTTTCAATATTTATTATATTTTGTATTTTTGCAATCTCTCTTAAGCCTGTATAGGCCACAGTACCTACTTGGAATTTTGTTAATTTTTTATTGCAAGAGGGTTTTTATCTCCGTAGTTAGTTCCATATGTTGTTTACTTGCTAAAAAAAATAATAGTTTTGAAGTACGTGTTGTAATTTTTTAGTTGTTTTATTTTATTCAATTAGTAATTTGATTGTCGGTAATTAATTCCCTCTTTTAAAACATACCATTGGGTGTGCCTACTTACCATTTATATCAATTGTATAATAGAATTTGATTCCAAGTATTCATTTGGGAAATTTAAAACATGGTGGTTTTTGATTACGCTAAAATTAATCTATTGATATGTATTATGCGGATTAATCGTATTTTTGCGTATGTTGTATTTAGTATATGTTAATATTACTATAATTTTGAGTGTTTTAATGGTTTGTATATGTGCACCCTGGGCCTCATGGAAGGAACAGAAAGTACAAGAATTTTTTTTTGACAAAAAAAAATGGCAACAGTTTTTGACCTCGTATCATAACTTCTAAAATTGTACAGAAATAATGTGTCAAAAGTCTAGAAAAAATAAACGTGGGAAAATGTAAAAAAATGGGTGGGTAAAATTTGTGTACAGGGGTCAAAAGTAAAACGAGGTAAATTGTTTTGAAACTACACCAACGTATTCAGGAGGGTTATGGTAATGAGGATTAAAACAAGTGGGGGTATTTAAAAAAAACTGTCGGGTCGCAACAGGCCTAATTTACAAGAAATAAGAACAACATTAAAAGCATTTTTAAAAGGAGTAGGCTTTCTAGTTTTAAGTTGAACTATTTACCCCAGGAGACCTTTGAACCTTTATTGCCCTTTTAGACTATTAAACACTATAGCCAGAGATAGGGCAAATTACCTTTTTAATCCTAGGACATGGCCAAAATATTAATGTGGGTATAGATATCAGTACAGTTACCACTTTATATATTTTTCCCGTACAACCTTTCTCCCTCACATACATGTTCCGCCTCTAAGTATACTTTAGACTTTTGATATGTTATTCGTCTCATCATTCTAAAGTATTACAACAACCAAGTCATTTCTGTTGCAATTATTTTGAGTCACACCATCTATTTTATTTAATTTTTTTGTAATAAGAGGATAGCTTATATACATCCACCGGAATGAGTAACCCAGGCAAAGGAAAGAATTAAAAAACCACAGAATTAGAAATATTATTTTAACAAAATCCAATTTCAAGAGAAAGAGAGAGGTCATTTGAAATTTTTATTAACAAAATCTAAATGTTCATCTCCTTAAACAACCTTCTTGTTTTGATGTTAGGAATCAACATTCAAAGATTGTAAATCCCACTTGCAAAAGTGTTTATCCTCTTCCAAGAAAAAACGAGATTGATAAGAAATCTGTATTTTTAATGTAAGTCAGTAATTTTAAAGCTGGGTGAACGATCATGGTTTCCAAATTTTCATGTTTAATTCCTCCACATGGCACAGGCATATCACAAACAATACATCGATTACAAATTTTAAAGGGACACAATGGCATGAAATAAATATTCAGAATAATGCGAAATGACCCTTATGAAATCCTTCACTTGCAATAATCATCTCAGCAGCTTCTTGTTTAATATGGATCCCAAGAGTGTAAAGTGTCATTCGCATTGGCAGCTAGATGAATTCCAATATTAACTCGTTAACAAATAGTTAAAACAATGACATTGAGCAATGGGCAAAAATGTGCGTTTGTACCAGAGCTGCCAGCACCTGATTGAAAAAAAACTCTATGAAAATCGCCCGGGGTCCAGGGGGCCGCCTTAGGCCCCCTTGCGGGGTCCAGGGCAGAGCCCCGCGGGGCCAGGGGGGCAGCGCCCCCGGAGCCCCTGGATTTAGCATTTTAAATCACTAGAAAGAAGTCAATAGGAGTACAAAGTTCTTTGAAACAATACATGACATATCATTTCAAACAGGATGGTAATTTTTCATTGAAATATGCTATCTGTTGACAATTTCATGTTCACTTTCAAATCAGATTCATGATAATCAAGAGTCAAGATGATCAACATGATGACATGATGGGCGGACATGCACCTACCAAGCCTTGCCAGCTGATTGTTCTGTTAAGTCCTCACAACAGCGGCTTGAAAACAGCTGGGTCACGATCTTTCAATGCCCGTCCCTGTTTCTTTTATGGTACATCTTTATTTGCTTGACCATTTGATCCTTGCATTGCTTTCTTCCCCGACGATCCAAAATTCGCGAGCGTATTCTTCTACAAAACCAGATCAGTGATCATGGTGACGGTCCATCCATGTCATGCATGTCATTTGCACTACTAGGCACTTGGTTTCCGTTTCCTCATGTACTCTGATAAAAAATCGCCGTTGTCATCTTTTCTCTTCCAACCATGGCCATGATCCATTTTATTCTTTATCTTTCATTCTATCGCTTTAAATCTCAGTCCCGTCAACAAAATTAAAATTTTCCATTTTTCCTCCCGAAAGTAACGGCAAACCATGCATAACACTCATCGCGCGCTGGGCGCTGATCACACTCCTTACAAAAAACGGAGCGCCTGTAGGATGAATCGCTTACGGTAACCGTCATAAGATTTTTCTTGTAGAATGGTAGGGTGGTGTCGATGGAGTCGGAACCAACGACACTGTAAATTTCGAGTTGCCGAGGGGAGCATTAGATAGCACTAAATGCTCGACGCTAAATCACACTTCATTTTTAGTGCTGTTTGTTAGTTTTTTCTTAAAAATATTAAAAAAAACCCGGGTTTTTTGGAAATTGTAACTAACAAAACAAAAAAAACAGAAACCCCGGACATTTTTGGGGGTTGTTAAAAAACCCGGATTTCCGGGCAAACCGGAACACCTCTGGCATCTCTGTTGTACCTGTACCTCGCTTACTGAAATGTGAAGTATGTACCTATCTTTAGCTTACCTTCACTTCAGCCCCTGATGCTCCAGGCATCAGCTCAGCAATCTTTCTCAGATTAATGCCTCTCGTCAAGTTCATCTTGCGAGAATGAATCTTCAAGATGTCAAGACGTGCTTCCTCATTCGGTGGCGGGAACTCAATTTTACGGTCGATGCGACCCGGACGGAGCAGTGCCGAATCTAAGATATCAATGCGGTTGGTGGCCATGATGACCTGAAAAATTACCAAACAAGTTTCTTTATTCTTGACTTTGTCTTGTAATATGCATCTCGAGCAAACACTTAACTTTACCACAGGGTCAAGTGATTTGAAATCCAGGCAATAGACAAACAATTAATCCAAGTTGAATATTTTATGGTGGGTTACTTTGACATGGTGGTAATTTTGCTGTTTTTCTTTTTTTGTATGAACCAAAAAGCTGCCAACACATTGATGACTCTTTTGGTAGCATGCGCAGATGATTGAAACCGCAAAGTGATTAGCTCTGTAAAAATGATTAAATACAGGAACATGATTGTTTTTTGGGCAAGAGTTCCATATGTACCCCTCTTCGAAGTTCTACATACATAACAAAATCATTTTTGTTGTTGGCCTTAGGGTTAGGGTATTTGTTTGTGTCAGGCCATAAATAAAAAGAATTTGTTTCCTGTACAATTTTAAAGGGCGGGTACATATGGAACTCTTTCCGTTTTTTGCGAGACCACAGAATGACCCCATGAATGACCTCAAACCCCAAAACACTTTAAAGCCTTTCATTCTTACCTTAATATTTTTGGTGGCCTCAAACCCATCCAGCTGATTTAGCAGTTCCAGCATGGTTCGCTGCACTTCGCTGTCACCTCCTGAGCTGCCCTCAATACGGGTACTACCAATGGAATCTATTTCATCCATAAATATAATGGATGGGGCATGCTCCCTAGTAAAGAAAAAAGTCAATTTAATAATGATTTTTACACAGATATTGTTATGTTCATGAGAAATGAGCCACACCTTCCCATATGTTTAAAAATAAAGTCAAAACTGATATACATGTACTGATATTAAAGCAATAACAGCACATTTTTGAAGAGCGCACCCAATTTTCAAAATTTGAGATTTTTGCACAGTTGTGTTAGTATTTGTCTAGTAATGATACGTGCGAATGGTAATGCTCAGAAGTGTGTATTTGTTTGTCATAAAAAAAGCGATTCTGTAATAAGAATCAGGATCCCCGATTGTAATTTAACGGTTAAACTGGAAACGCCTTATTTCTGACCGTCCATTGGGAAAATAGTGCCACCTCACAAAAATGACCTCTAACTTGACTTGCCTCAACCAATGGAACAACTAATGGATGAGCGCAGACACGTACATGGCGCTATTTCCTGGCTATATCATATTGGAAGGACCTTTCCAGCAGCCACTGAATTATTATTGGTATACGATATTAATCATCCTAATCACAAAATTCCTTCTTTTATGATACATAGACACTTATGATCATACAGGGTGAGTCAAAAAGATTTACACTCGTTTTGTTTGAATTTTTCTACAGCAGTGAAAAATCTACCGAAGATATTGACTATCACGTATAAAACAAGATTATTTCACCTACTAGAGAAATTTTGAATTTTGAACTTTACATTGAGAAGTTATGTTAACTCAAAGATAGGTACCCATTTGTCACTCTGTCCACGGAATCACTGTTGTGAAATATGGCCAAGAGCCTTTGAATGAGTCTACACAAGTACATCATGACATTCTTGCTTTGTGTAAACTTTCAAATATCAAGAAAAATGTCAAACTATTTCATTATTCTGAAATCAATAATTAGTCAAAAACACATTATGTTTTATAAATCATTTAACTGAGGCCTGATTTCCTTTCCAATGTTGACTGAAACATATGCATTTTCCTTCTTGAGAAGTGAAATGCCCCAAAATACAAATAACACCCCTAAAAAAGAAATGGACCGTCCCTCCCAGTGACCCCAGGTCACACCCTGTCGGCCATTGCTCCTCAGCTCCGTTTTGGCCCAAGCCCACACGGACGCACGAACTATTATGTTGTGGGGCAGGGACGGAGTGGGAAGTCAACATTGGAAAGGAAATCAGGCCTCAGTTAAATGATTTATAAAACAATGTGTTTCTGACTAAATCATAACACTGAGCTGATTTCCTTTACACCAATGTTGACTGAAACATATGCATTAACCTACGTTGAATGAATATTTTCAATCAACACCAGACTAGCTCCTACTAGTCGGAGGTGGAACATAATAGTTTCCTAGCGCGGCTCAACGGATGCAGCCAAAGGATGGGACGGAGACACCAAAACATAAAGACACATATGATGGACATCAAAGATGCACATCATAAAAGTTGAAACACATAGATGCTCACCTAACGGGCGGAATACTCCGGGGCGAGTGTCATGGTCGGCAACTT
>JAMKCH010057604.1:0-13996 GCA_023653785.1 Ophioderma brevispina
TGGCCTCCTCCATAGGGCCACCAAGCCCAAGTACCACATGGCAACATGGCCCATCAAAATGACTTGGAATGACCATTTTCAAAAAGACCCCACAGAGTATCAAAACATGCATGTTTTTCATACACAAAAACATTCAGGAAAATACATTGCGGTCCCACGACGCAAGAGTCGTCTGCCGTCGCGGTTTGTGAATGGGGCCAAAGGTCACATGAGGTCACCAACATCATCAACATGTCACCCCCTCCTGTCCACCAAGCTACATCATCCATAGTTGGCAGTGGTCAGTGGCGTACCGAGGCAGTGGATCCAGAGGGGGCAAAATTTCCAAGTCGTCCCGCCAGAGTGGGCAAAATTCGTAAGTCGTCCCGGTGATTTGCTCCAATTAAGTCTGAACTTGACAAAATTCACGCGTAGCGCGCGAAAATTGCCGAATTTATTTAAATTTTGCCCAAATTTAGGCTGAAATTGGTCGAAATTCCCCGAAAAAGAGGGATGAAAATGCACATTTTGGTCCACATCGTCCCGCTTTTTTGAGCCAGAGGGGGCAAAATTTCCAAGTCGTCCCGCCAGAGTGGGCAAAATTTGTAAGTCGTCCCGGTGATTTGCTCCAATTAAGTCTGAACTTGACGAAATTCACATGTAGCGCGCGAAAATTGCCGAATTTATTTTAATTTTGCCCAAATTTAGGCTGAAATTGGTCGAAATTCCCCAAAAAGAGGGATGAAAATGCACATTTTGGTCCATATCGTCCCGCTTTTTTGAGCCAGAGGGGGCAACTTGCCCCCCCCTGCCCCCTCTGTTCGGTACGCCACTGGCAGTGGTGTTTGTAACCCACCCTTTTTATTTTCAACCCACCCTTTTTATGAACCCACCCTTTTACTTTAAGGCTGTAACACTTACATGTGCAGTGGGTTCTGAACAACATCCTTATAACCCGGGAGCTAGCACACATTTGTAACACATCTCAAGAACAAAAGGTTTGAGTGATTAAATATGTTGCCAGCCTGACAGAAACCCCTGAAATGTGATTCTTAAGTGCTGCAAATGGTGCCTTAAGGAGAGGGGGCCAAGACAAAGATTGCACAGGGGTCAAATCTTTAAATTGATCCAATCATGTTGAAAAGCACACCATGTTATGTGTCTAACCATAAGGATTCAGAAAAGGTATAGTTTGTAATATGTACAGCCTAAAATTTCACAATTATAGGCTAAAAACAGCAAAAATCAATAATAAGGGTCAATTTCAGTTGTACAGGGGTCAAATTTTAAAGTTGCTCCGATTTGGATAAAAAACGGTGCAAATTATTGGTGGAGTTCATAGGATTAAAATAAGGAATAGTTTTAACTGTCTTAAATGCTTAGTTTCCGATGTAGAGGGCACAGAAGGTCAACGTCCATTGCATTCAATGGGGCTTGATCTATCTTGTTTCCCCCTACTTTCTTAAGGGCAGTGTCAACCTTGAGCTTCCGAGTATCTATTTTGGTTTGTAACTTCGCAAATATTTGATTATTGTCTGTAAAAGTATACATTTCTAGAAAGAAAATTGGACGATGAACCCAATGATGGTATCACACTAATGTAAAACTTTCCATGATTTTGCCCCAAAATTTTCAGACAGCATAACAAAAACAATTGGATTTTCATATTTTCTTATGTTATTTTTTAGAAACCTACAAATTTGTCTAAGACTTTTTTTCATTTCATTTTTTTTGAAAAATAAGCGTACTTTTTCTAAATATAAGGAAAAAATGTCAAAAGGGTGTTTTTTTACCTTTCCTTTTCAAAAATTTGAGTATAAATTTTGTAATGAAAAAGTACTCAAATTATAATTTTTAAAAAATTGAAAAATTGAGAAACTGTCCTAGAGAAAGACCGTGCATCGTAGAAAGTTAACCTTACCTTACTTCGGTACTTTTGTGGAGTTGATCTTGTCGAAAATTGACGCACATCTGAACATGCGAAAATCCTGTTTTAGTAATGGACTTTTCACGCCATTTCTCAACGGGTCTCTTTCTCAAATAACTTTAAATATTTTGAACTTCAAAATTGTCTATGTTGTTTCATGATGAAAAACATCTTTATGCACTATTGAATCAAGCATCTAAGAATTAAAATTTCGTCTGGTCTAAATTAGTGGCTTTGGTTTTACATTTTCAAATTTATTTTTGTTTTTCGCAAGATGCGTTCGCGCAAATGTACATTAAACACGCCACGCTTCATTACGCATAAAAAATTCAGACCGCGCACGCGAATTGCGTGTGCCTTGGCGCCTGACGGCTTTATGTGCTTAAATCTTGCCGTTAAGACATGTGGTTTTGTGACTTTAAATGGTCAAATAGCAAAAAATACAAAATTAAAAAAAAATACACTCAAATTGGCGCATTGGGATAACCTTTGTTGGTACGTAGAACACAGCTTGATTTTTAAAATGGTGCAAAAATCAGCACTTCAAAGTAAAAACAAAATCACTATTGTTAACACTACACCTAACTGCCCTTTAAGCAAGATTTGAGACACTCAAAACTATTCCTAATTTTAATCCATATGAGCTCCACCAATATTTGCACCATTTTTATCCAATTGGAGCAACTTTAAATTTGACAACCTTTCAACTGAGATCTAACCCTTTTAAATTGATTTTGTGCAGTTTTTTTAGACCTATAAAACTCTGAAACTTTAGGCTGTACATATTACATGTATTGATCTTAACGTCGGGAATTAAGCACATTTTATAGCCGTCAAGCGCATGCACACATCATCGTTCGCACATTTAATTTTATTGCATATTTAGTGGATGCGTTTTTTGGATTACTTATTTCACAACACATCTTGGAAAATAACTCAAGTAACTGCATCACCCCCTGCAATATGACAGTCTGAACATGACCTCTGATGATGCCTTGACCTTGTTCCCATGACTGTTTTGACATTGATCCATGACCCTTTGACATCATCCACCAGAAGGAAGCCCTATTGCACTTACCCCAGTCTGTGTAAATCGAACTTAAACTTTTTGGAGACATGAAAACGAAAACCAAACCAAGCTGGAACAACACTACCAGGAAAGAATTTTGTATTGAATTCTGCAGCCTCAAGATGTGGTGGCAGAATACTATTCATCCCACTACCTGTTATAAACGGACAATGCATACTATTAAATATCCCTTACGGCTTTTCAAGCCAGGGGATAACAAGGGAAAAAAAAAAAATTGAAAATGTAAACAAAGAGTAATTTTAGACAGTAAATTGCCTTTCTTCTGAGATCTGGAGTTAGAGGCAAACTTTAGATGTTTGATTTCAATAGTGATAAAGATTCATTTCCTATCACTGCTAACATACTCAATTTTGAAGTTAAAAGATTTTAATTTTATTTAGTTGAGAAGGAGACCTAACTTGAACTGGAGCTTGAAATGTTTAAAAATTACTTTTTACTAAAACCTGTATTTTGTCATGTTCAATTTTATAGCAAATTAGCAAATTTTTCAGACAACATTTACATTTCACCCCCAAAATCCCCCAATTATAGGTGAGGATAGCAAATCAATTCTACTCTAGGAATTTGTTTCTCACTTTTTCATTTCTAATAAAGATAATTCTCAATCCTAACAAGGCTCTAGACCACCAAAATACCACACAAGGTAATATTGTGGAATGTGGTCTATGCTAGTTACAGAACTTACAATATTTTGTGGTAGTTTAGTGGTATACATGTAACTCTTATCTTGACATATAAAGTGTGGTACATCACGTACATCCCGCACCCACCACGCGCCATGTAGGCCGACATCACGGTTCCACTGGACCCGCAATTTCTTGGCAGCCCTGTACATTGTGGCCTATTGTGCAGCTTGTTGTTGTTTATTACTGTGGTATATGTGTAATATGATGATTTATCCAATTTGGTAATAGTTATGATTTAGCTAACACTAACGCTATACCACAATATACCCCAATCAAATTTTGTGGTAGTTTGTGGTCTATGGAAGTGCCCATTATGATGAAGTTTGTGGTTATTGGTGGATCTGTGGTAAGTCCTCACAAATACCATTCTATATAGCCGATTGGAGACTCACTTTTTTGGGAAAAAAAGTAAAATCAGACATGTTAAAAAATTAAAACCGTTTTTTCATTATTTCTGAAATACACTCTATTTTCAAAAAAAAAACAAACAAAAAAAGAGGGGAAGAACCATTCTAGGACTAAATTTGGTCTATGTTTATAAAAATCATGAAAATTCAATTTGTTTTTGGAATTATGGCCTGAACAATTCAAAGGGGAGGCCAACCTGTTTTGTATTGCTGCTTTCTCTCAAAAATGTGTAGTTTGGCATTAATCTGATGGCCACAATCAGGTACATTGTCTACAATGTCTGATCTACTTTCATGTATACTTTATATATTATAGTCAAATCTTTGCAAGTTACAAGCCAAAACAGACAAAAAACCCACACTGTAGGTGGCCGTGTGGCATATCTCCCTTCCAAGTAATTTTTATACCCTGTCCATGAGTTTATTTTTCTCTTTTCCGGCGGGGTTTTGCCATTGCTATCGCGTGTGCTGCGGTCTATACGCACTCATGTTTCGTGCCCGTTTGGCATCGTACCAAACACGCGCCTGTGATTGTTTGGTTTAAATTTTATCAACTGTTTGTTGTTCAACCAGGGCTCATTTAGAAATCAATTTACAGGCACAACCCCTCCCCTGGTTTTTAGCTCTCTCTTCAAAATGGGCTGAACAAATAAAAAAAATTACATTCACGGAAAATTCTGCCATCAGACAGAGCTAAAGTTCTGCATTTGTGCATGTAAAACCCCTCTCAATCGAGACTGTAAACTTGTTGCATATGGGGAGCCTGAATGGCTGCATACAGTTTGCTGACTTTGACGTCATTGTGAAGCAAAATAACCATTTGGATACGTTAAATATCGCATTCTGTACTGTAGTGTAGACTTACACAGAGATGGTCGCCCGTGTTGAAGAATAGGTGGGCCATCGTAACCATGTTTTGAAAAAATAAATATTCCTTACTCCTCCATTTGAAACTCGCGCGGTAACCTGTTAGTTCTGCTACGCATGTGTCTTTAACATGTTGTCATTAAAACAGATGTGAGTTATGCAAACCCACATGGAATACTTTTTCCCCTGTTAGTGTTACCAACCAGCATGATCAGGCCATTTCAACGAGCCAACTTTCAGAACAAAATATCAAAGCAATTCAGAATCAAATGATATATGTTCCCTTAGATATAAATTACTTTTTGAAATAGTTATCTCACAAAATGGGCTAAAAAAGTAGAAATCATCATTTTCCGGAGAACAACCTTTCTCATGCAGAAGTAATTGTAGTCGCAATTTTCAAAATTTTAAAAAACATTTTTAATTTCTTAATTGTTTTAAGAAGGTTTTTTTTTTCCAGATCATTATGTCACGGCATTAATATATGGGATCTCAAGTTGTGTTTGATAGTGAAAACAGTGATATATCATACATTTAGAGTATTTTTGAGATCGGCCAAATTGAGGTAGGTAAAAGGGGAAAGGTATTCCCATGTTTTTTTTTACATAACTTCACATCCGTTAATGACAACATGTTTAAGACAATATGTGGTATTTATGCTTAGCAAGAAAGGTCACCTTTGGCCTGGAAACGTACATACACATAATCGTTTTTGCAAATGCATGCATATATGAAAATTGGTACACAAGATGATGGAATCAGGGACACACATGATGAATATATTGGTACAAAACGCACGCTATGGAAATAGTACGACACTTCTTCAAAAGCCGGATTCGCCAAGTACTAGTGTTAGAAATAAATCTGTGGATATTGATATTAATGACACAGCTTGAGCGGTTTTACAATTATTATGACAGCTTGGCCGAGAGACTTGGCTGCCAAGTGCAATGAATGAGTGTCCCAATTTAAAGATATGAAAGGGTGATTCACTGATTGACACTCACTCATGCACTGCCCTAATTCTTAACCACATCCGTCCATTCCTTCGTGCCCATATGCGCACACCATTGCAACCCTGTTTACTTGTCTGAATACTAACTGAATGGTACGATTATTACAAGACAACTGGTTGATCGGGGAAAATATTCCTGAGTCGTGGTAGGTGATCTGCCTTTGACATTAACCACTTTTAGACCACAGATCTCACTTCACAAATTTCCGTGGCATGTACCTTTACCTGCGAGCCCGTAGATCAGATTAGTCGAACCGGAAGTTAAATGACGCTCGTATACAAATGTAAACACTGAGGCAAAGAGGTATTTCCTCCCTAACATGCGTAACAATAATTTATATTCTGTTTAAAACAAATCTATGTACAGAAGAATATATATTTAATTTAGTTATTTCTAGGGATGAGTGATTTCGAAATTAAAAGCTTTTTTCATAGAAAATGTTTCTACATCATATGATATTCCTAAAATAAACACGGGCACAAAGTCTAAGTTCTAACTCTGTACCTCTTCTCCCTAAATTTTTGTTCACCGAACGTCATTCTCCGCGGTTTAGAAGTAACCATTGTCCGGGCTACTCACAGTCCGGGACATGGTGAACAATAGGGCAATCGATTCAGTTGACCTTTACGCAACATTAGTTTCACGCTTTATCGTCTCGTCCTTGAGCCCGGACTATGGCTCCCCACGGACTATAAAAATCTGCTTCATTCACATTCATCACAAAGATCACATTCATCACTTCACACACACACACCACCTCCCAACAACCGGAACGTCAAAAGCTCTGCCTGCCTGTGAATCGGAAGCTTCTAGGGATTTGGAACCATGGGACGTATAGAGCTTAATTTGCGGGAAATAGACTCTTTTACTTAGTCAATCGAAAGACAAGATCCTGGATCTCATCAACTTGAGAAGTTTGAGACAATTCGGTCCCTGATACTCGGCTTGGAAGATCTTGTCAGGTGGTACTTACTTGGGACAAGAAAGAAAATCTGATCTCATCATCAAGTTGACTTTCCTTGGACAAGAAGACTAAGAACTGCCTTGTCAAGTTGACTTAGGGACAAGAAGGCAAATAGGCCTATCCTTCAATCAACTTTCGTGGGGAATTGGGATGGAAAAAAAAGACAAGCCGATGTGATCCTGAATCTCTCTTGGGACAAGAAGATGAAACGACCATTAGATCCTGCATGGCCATGTCCAAAGATCTCGATTTTTAAATTGCGTTCTTGAGATGAGAAATAGCAACTTGAGGCGAATAGAATAATGCCGGCCAAGTCTTGGGCAGTGGATGAAAAAGATGATATTCACTATTGGCAAATTTGGCTTTAAAATTAATCGGCCTGAGACGGCTTGAATCACATCCATTCCAGTTTCAACTTTCTTGCGACAAAAAAAAAAAGAGACTAAGGTCCATGATCTATTCAAGTTGATTTTCTTGGGACATAAATTAGAAGAGATGCTCGGATTTTGTCAGGATGATTTCTTTAAGAACAAAGCATACAGCATCTTGTCGTCTAGTCCCAAGGAAATCAAATTCAAGATCAAGGTCAATCATCCTTTGGTGCCACAGGAAGGCATTTTATATCACCTCTGTCCCAAAGAATTTGACTGATGAGATCAAGACCTCATAATCACTTTCTTGTTCCAAATTGACTTGTTTTGAAGATCCAGGACTTTTTAAGTACCATAAATTAATAAATATCATTCTTGGCTTTCGAATATAATAATGTTCTGATATTTGGTGTAGACACAAGTTAAGAAATTAGACCATACGAAAAGACAGAAAAAAGTGTGTGTGCGAGGTGCAAAATTCGGAAGACCTCAGACCAATATGTTTCCCATGCCATATGTGGACTACCAATGTTGTTCATGAAACAGGGACGCTTTTGATTGTCATTTGTCTAAATAAACTATTGGTCTAGGTTTTAATGTTTTTGTTTTTTGTGGTGGAGGGTGGATTTCCCAACAAGCGGTGCAATCCCTTGGGCATGTAATTAATAGTATTTGATCGCAAGTGCCAAGTTCTCATTGAACCTTCTGCTTTTGATGGCCAAAAATAAATAATCAGGTTTCTAGTCTAGATATATGTTTCAAAACATGCTAATAAATAGGCAAGTAGCTATGTCCTACCACCTTGTTGTGATATAGGGCCAAAGATCATCAGTTTTAAGTGAGCAGAAAGTAAACTTGGGCTTAGACTAAAATGAATGCTTACTCAAAGGTATTGGACAAGACAAGTCGTTACCATAAGAAACCAGGTCAACTTTTATGGGGCAGATGGAACCTCGCACACCCAAATGGTATCCAAATTCATGACGCATGGCCTATTATTATAGCACATGTTCAGAGACCGATAACATATGCCAAAATCAGCATTGAAAAATGATATTTAAAAAATAATTAAATTAGTTTTACTAGCTCTGCAAAGCCTCTAGAAACTGCTTGCAGGGATGAGAACCGTGTAATCAAGTGTTAAACATAGCATTACCTTAGTTTCTACAGCCAAATATACCGAATTATTGTCCAATATTGCAACTGCCAACTTTGCTTCGAAATAATTAATAATTTAATGGTTTCCTGTCTTATTTTTCAAACCGTAAACGGAAACTCTGTAATTATTGTGAAGGGCATATAATGTGGATTTATAGGGAAACCTGTTGGCTGGAAACGGGTCAACTTTTATGCAATGATGAATATATGAATAAATGGTACACCAGATATGGAAATCAGGGCAAACCTGATGAATAAATTGGTACACCACGCTTGGAATACGTACGCACTTCGGCAACCGCGGATTCGCCAAGTACTAGTGTTAGAAATGAAATTGGGGATATTGATATTAATGACACAGCTTGATCTGTTTTACAATGAGTATGCGACATGAGATGGCCGAGAGACTGGGTGCCAAGGCAATGAATGATTGGGCCCCAATTAAAGATATGAAAGGGTGATTCACTGATTGACACTCACTAATGCACTGCACTAATTACTTACCATCATCCCGTCCATTCCTTCGTGGCCCATTATGATCAACAATGCAACCCTGTTGACTGTCTGATACTAAACTGAATGGTACGATTACGAAGACAACTGTTGATCGGGTGAAAAGTATTCCTGAGTCGTGGTATGGTGATCTGCCTGACTACACAAATGTTTAGACCACAGATTCACATTACAATTTCAGTGCATGGAACTTTAACTGCGAGCCCGTGATCAGATTAGTCGGCACCGGAAGTTAAATGACCGCTCGTAGGACAAACTGTCAACCCTGAGGCAAGATGTATTCCTAAAATTCGTAACATAATTTATATTCTTTTTAAAACAAATCTTATTTACAGAAGAAATATAGATTTATTTTAGTATTTAATAGGGATGAAGCTGATTTAGAAATTAAAGCTTTATTTCATGAGAAAAATGTTTCTACATCAGCTAATTGATATTCCTAAAATAAAAACGGGCACAAAGTATAAGTTACTCCCTAATTTTGTTCACGAACGTCATACCGGAACGGCAAAGCTCTGCATGCCTGTGAATAGGGAAAGCTTCTAGGAGTGAGACAATTGTGGAGTAATTGAGCTTATTGCGGGAAAATAGACATCTTTTACTTAGTCAAGTACGAAAGACAAGATCCTGGATCTCAACTTGAGAAGTTGGAGACAAAGTCGGTCCCTGATACTCCGGCTGGGAAGATTGGACAGGGGGACTTCCTTGGGGTTGCGGGGACAAGCAAAAAAAATCAATCTCACCAAGTTGACTTCCTTGGGACAAGAAGATAAGAAGTCTATAAGATCGGATCTTGTCAAGTTGACTTATGGCGGACAAAGAAGGCAAATAGGCCTATCCTTCAATCAACTTTTTGGGAATTGGATGGAAAAAAGACAAGAGATGTGATCTGAATCTCTCTTGGGACAAGAAGATGAAAAGACCATAGACCTGGGCCCATGATCAAAGATCGAGTCGAATTTTTAAAGTGGAGTTTCTTGAGATGAGAAATGAAGAAACTTGAGGCGACATAGATAATGCCGGCCAAGGTCTTGGGCAAGTGGGATGAAAAAGATGAGATCCTATTGGCAATTTGGCTTCTTTTAAATCGGCCTGAGAAGGCTTGAATCACAATCCCTTCAAGTTAACTTCTTGAGACAAAAAAAAAAAAAAAAAAAAAGAGATAAGGTCCTGGATCTACTCAAGTTGATTCCGTGGGAAATAAATGAGAAGATGCTGGATTTTGTCAGGTTGATTTCTTTAGAACAAAAGCATACAGCATCTTGTCGTCTATCCCCAAGGAAATCAAATTCAAGATCAAGGTCATCATCCTTTGTGCCACAGGAAGGCAATTTTATATCATCTCTTGTCCCAAAGAATTTGACATGATGAGATCAAGGACCTCATAATCACTTTCTTGTTCCAAATTGACTTGTTGAGATCCAGGATCTTATCTTCCCTAGAAAGTCAACATGATAATATCAAGGTTCTTATCTTGGAGCTCCCGTTCTGAGCTTCTTTCTTTTCAAAAGAAATTCAACTTGACAAGTTCAATGATCTTTACTTTTCTTCTAATTCTGGGATCCAGGATGTCTTCTTGTCTTTCAAGTTTTCATTCCAGGAGAGTCAACTTGATGAGATCAGGGATCAGGGATCTTGTCTTTTTCAAAAGGAAGTCGACTACTTTTGGACAAGCTCAAGTGATCTTGTTCTCCTGTTAATCCCTAGGAAGTCAACTTGAAGATAATTATCAGTGTGTCACTTTTAAACTTCCTATGATCTCAAAGACAACCATCATCTGCTAGAGTCCCTGTTTGAAAGCTTTTGAACTATCTTTGAAGTTTTATTCATAAGGCGATGAAGTAAAAAAATGCATTGCTGTAAGATGTACGGCATCACCATGGGTGGATGAAGAATCATTTTGGAATAATGCAATTAAAGAAAGTTTGATATTGTTTCCTTAGGCCTACAGGTCACCGGCGTATCCAGATCTTGCTTTTTGAGGGCGACCTCCCGGGGGGACCTCTGGCCCCAAAAGAAGTAGTCAGGTGCCGTCACTGGATTTAGGTAAAATTTTGGGTAGGTCAGCATCATTCTTTTGTTGTTATTACACAATTATCATTGTTGATAAATTGAACCTAGTGCTCTAGTGGTGAAATGTGTATTTGTTTTCAATGCAATCCCAAATGGTCAGTACTTGAGCTGAGCTGTCTCAAAGGTGTCTGGGAGTCAAATCATGGAAAACAAGATCTCCAAATGTTAGACAAAGTTGCTCCGTATAAAAATACTGCAAGTAAACTTGCGTCATCCCCCTGGCAAGATGGCAGTCTGGAACATGACCTCAGATGACCTTTGACCTTGGTCTAAGACCTTTGACATCATCCACACATGAGGGGCCTGTCTCGTGTAAATCGGACTTGAAATTTTCAGTCGAAGAGACGTGAAAAACGAATAACTAACCAAACTGGACACACACGCAAACATACACATAGATACATACACATAAGACTGTGCGCTATCGCAAAATCCCCCCCCCCCCCCCACTGCTTTTAAAGCCAGGGATTTAAAAACATGTTCCAAGGATTATACACTCTACTATGGTGTCTAGTCTGGAACTGCCTATAGAGCTCAGTAAATTAAAATACCAGATTTGCTATCCAAAGGGCGTTTCAAGTCCCAGTACAGGCCTTTTTTTTTTACCTAATAGTTAAATATAGTCTTTCACACCAATTAAAAACAATCAGCAAAAGTCTAGGTGAATGCAGTGCCGTAGAACATGCAGAAACGAATCGGTCTTTTCGCACATTTTGCGCAAATTAAAATCAATGTTTTGCCCTAATTTTCTTAATGGAAAATTTTTTCAGTGTTTTATTGACTAATTGTTGAGTCTTGAAGCATTCTAAAATGTGGTGGATTATCTAAAAATTCCTTGGGAAATGGTATATAGTGAATGGGTACCTAGGGCCCCCCCCCCCCTTATGCACTTACGGAATTGCAAAAACCCTTATTGCAGTTAAGGTGTTAAGTTCCATATTCTCACAGCTGATCCAAAAGGCCGTTTGTATAATGCAACGCAGGGAGGGCCCAGGACAGGTGCACTTTCCCAATTGAAAATCTTGATGCTGAAAGCTGTGAAGAACACACGCTCTGCAGTATTACTCTTGATTATACACTCTCACTTCTTGTTTCCCCTCCCCTAGGGATTTGGTAGCAAGTTATTTAGTTTCTTTTTTTACCTAATTTCTTTATGGAAGTTAACCTTTTATGGCAAAGGAAGATTCACCTAGCCAATACTTCCCAAAATACATTGACAATGTAAGCAAAAACTTAGCCGTAGAGACCTGTGCTGTAAACCTTAAAAGACATACAGTGATTTTTCTGAAAGAGTCAATAATATTGAAATTTGCAGAATAGCTTCAAAGTGAAGGATAAACCTATGAATTCCCATATGTCTTTCCAATGAAAGGAATTGACAGAAAAGGAAGAAAACGGCAGTGTTCAAAGATACGAATCTCCTTCAATAACGTGGTCGTAGTGTGTTCCGTACGGCACTAATGACTAAAAATATCTGATTTTGTCCTATAAGTGCTTCTGGTCCTATCATTTGTAGGGTATGTTAGGAGAGCTATACTTGTTACAGACATGCAAAACAATCTGATTTTTGGTGATTTTTCAACGTTTCCATGAGAGTGCCTTTAATGAAGCTACCAGTGATCAGTGGCGGCACCCAGACTTTTTCATTGGGGGGGGGGGGCCAACAAGGGCAACAAAGAAAAAAAAATTGGGGCGGGCCAAAGTGAAATTTGGGGGGGGGCGGGAGGTGAAATTCTGGGTGGAAGAAAACTTCCAAATTTTTTTCCCCAAATCGCGGATATTTGATCAAATTGGGGGGAAAACTGGGGGAAAGAAAAAAAATTAGGGGCGATGACAAATGCCTCTCCCTCCCCCCCAGGCACCCTGTCAGTGTGATCTCACCAGAAAAGATTTGAAATTTCAGGAATATCCTAAAAGTGAAGGAAAGCTGGTAGGAGTAGGAATATATTTCAATTGAAAAAATTGACAGAAAAGGAAGAAAACAGCAGTGTTGGCAAAGATATAAACTCCATTCAATTACGTGTTGCAGTAGTGTCAGTATGGACTGTAATACTAAAATATTTGATTTTGTTGTTATTTAGTTGCATTGGTCTCCTATCACTTGAAGGGTGTGTTCTAGGATACCTATACTTGTTAGGAAAAAGGCAAAAATCTAATTTTTTATATGATTCTATTTTCGTGATTTCCTTGAACACAGGAAAAGAAACCATTGGACGACATGAAAGGTGGAGGGGGATGGGAAAATACTCCCTCTCCAATTGAGTCAGGGGCCAAAAACCCCATATTTACTGACCCAAAAGTAGCGTCGCACCAATTTTTTTTGGCTGTTCCTTCATCATGAAGACCTACTGTTTGAGAAATGAGGGGTGCAAAAAATGGCACCCGTGCTTGGTTGTTATATAGTTGTTTTTTGAGTTATTATATAGTTCCAAGATGGCCGCTGAAAGACTGGCCACCACCTTTGACATACATTGTCATTTTTGATCTAGCAATAACTCAGGTGACAGCAAGCTATAAAGATTGATGTAGTGTATTGGTAGGGTGTTTGGGTGTCAATGAATTCAAATTTGTGAATCTTTTTAAACACTAAAGTTTCCTATAACGAAATCCCAAGATGGCCGCCAAGACGGCTGCAACCACATATAAGTCGCTAATACAATGATGATTTGGTTGGTCTTGGATAGGTTTGGTGTCAAGAAGAATTCAAATGGTACTTCTTTTAATACTTAAAAGCCTGCCATAATCAAAATCCAAGATGGCTGCCAAACAAAATGCCCAAAAAATTGGCTTGCCACCAACCATTTGCTTAGCCTGTTAATGCAGCTTCAGAGGACATAAGATTATGGGTTTTAGTGTCTTTAATTAGTTTTAATGGTCAACGTGTTCAATGTTATCATTATTTATGACTCAGGGAAACTCAGGCTGGCTTAACGTACAAGACTTTA